>CAXIES010000427.1:0-68002 GCA_964023965.1 Melinopterus prodromus
ACCCGGAGTTTTAGTTGAGTTCGTAATTTTACCCGGAGTTTCAGTTGGGTTCGTAATTTTACCCGGACTTTTTATTTGGGTTCGTAATTTTACCCGGACTTTTTAGTTGGGTTCGTAATTTTACCCGGAGTTTTAGTTGGGTTCGTAATTTTACCCGGAGTTTTAGTTGGGTTCGTAATTTTACCCGGAGTTTTAGTTGGGTTCGTAATTTTACCCGGAGTTTTAGTTGGGTTCGTAATTTTACCCGGACTTTTTAGTTGGGTTCGTATTTTTTACCCGGACTTTTAGTTGGGTTCGTAATTTTACCCGGAGTTTTAGTTGGGTTCGTAATTTTACCCGGAGTTTTAGTAGAGTTCGTAATTTTACCCGGAGTTTTAGTTGGGTTCGTAATTTTACCCGGACTTTTTAGTTGGGTTCGTAATTTTACCCGGACTTTTTAGTTGGGTTCGTAATTTTACCCGGAGTTTTAGTTGGGTTCGTAATTTTACCCGGAGTTTTACTTGGGTTCGTAATTTTACCCGGACTTTTTAGTTGGGTTCGTATTTTTTACCCGGACTTTTAGTTGGATTCGTAATTTTACCCGGAGTTTTAGTTGGGTTCGTAATTTCACCCGGAGTTTTAGTTGGGTTCGTAATTTTACCCGGAGTTTTAGTTGGGTTCGTATTTTTTACCTGGACTTTTTAGTTGGGGTTAGTATTTTTAGACGGAGTTTTAGTTGGGTTCGTATTTTTACCCGGAGTTTTAGTTGGGTTCGTAATTTTACCCGGAGTTTTAGTTGGGTTCGTATTTTTTACCCGGACATTTTAGTTGGGTTAGCATTTTTTACCCGGAGTTTTAGTTGGGTTCGTACTTTTTACCCGGAGTTTTAGTTGGGTTCGTATTTTTTACCCGGAGTTTTAGTTGGGTTCGTATTTTTTACCCGGACTTTTTAGTTGGGTAAGTATTTTTATCCGGAGTTTTCGTTGGGTTCGTATTTGTACCCGGAGTTTTAGTTGGGTTCGTAATTTTACCCGGAGTTTTAGTTGGGTTCGTATCTTTTACCCGGACTATTTAGTTGGGTTAGTATTTTTTACCCGGAGTTTTAGTTGGGTTCGTATTTTTTACCCGGAGTTTTAGTTGGGTTCGCATTTTTTACCCGGAAGTTTTAGTTGGGTTAGTATTTTTACCCGGAGTTTTAGTAGGGTTTGTATTTTTACCCGGAGATTTAGTTGGGTTCGTAATTTTACCCGGAGTTTTAGTTGGGTTCGTATTTTTAACCCGGACTTTTTAGTTGGGTTAGTATTTTTACCCGGAGTTTTAGTTGGGTTCGTATTTTTACCCGGAGTTTTAGTTGGGTTCGTAATTTTATCCGGAGTTTTAGTTGGGTTCGTATTTTTTACCCGGACTTTTTAGTTGGGTTACTATTTTTGCCCGGAGTTTTAGTTGGGTTCGCATTTTTTACCCGGAGTTTTAGTTGGGTTCGTAATTTTACCCGAAGTTTTAGTTGGGTTCGTAATTTTACCCGGAGTCTTAAGTTAGGTTCGTATTTTTTATCCGGACTTTTTAGTTGGGTTCGTATTTTTTACCCGGAGTTTTAGTTGGGTTCGTAATTTTACCCGGAGTTTTAGTTGGGTTCGTATTTTTTACCCGGACTTTTTAGTTGGGTTTGTATTTTTACCCGGAGTTTTAGTTGGGTTCGTATTTTTACCCGGAGTTTTAGTTGGGTTCGTATTTTTACCCGGAGTTTTAGTTGGGTTCGTAATTTTAGCCGGAGTTTTAGTTGGGTTCGTATTTTTTACCCGGACTTTTTAGTTGGGTTAGTATTTTTGCCCGGAGTTTTAGTTGGGTTCTAAATGTTACCCGGACTTTTTTGTTTGGTTCGTATTTTTTACCCGGAGTTTTAGTTGGGTTCGTAATTTTACCTGGAGTTTTAAGTTAGGTTCGTATTTTTACCCGGACTTTTTAGTTGGGTTCGTATTTTTTACCCGGAGTTTTATTTGGGTTCGTAATTTTACCCGGACTTTTTAGTTGGGTTCGTAATTTTACCCGGAGTTTTAGTTGGGTTCGTAATTTTACCCGGAGTTTTAGTTGGGTTCGTAATTTTACCCGGAGTTTTAGTTGGGTTCGTAATTTTACCCGGAGCTTTAGTTGGGTTCGTATTTTTAACCCGGACTTTTTAGTTGGGTTCGTATTTTTTACCCGGACTTTTAGTTGGGTTCGTAATTTTATCCGGAGTTTTAGTTGGGTTCGTAATTTTACCCGGAGTTTTAGTTGGGTTCGTAATTTTACCCGGAGTCTTGAGTTACCCGGACTTTTCAGTTGGGTTCGTAATTTTACCCGGACTTTTTATTTGGGTTCGTAATTTTACCCGGACTTTTTAGTTGGGTCCGTAATTTTACCCGGAGTTTTAGTTGGGTTTGTAATTTTACCCGGAGTTTTAGTTGGGTTCGTATTTTTACCCGGAGTTTTAGTTGGGTTCGTATTTTTACCCGGAGTTTTAGTTGGGTTCGTAATTTTAGCCGGAGTTTTAGTTGGGTTCGTATTTTTTACCCGGACTTTTTAGTTGGGTTAGTATTTTTGCTCGGAGTTTTAGTTGGGTTCTAAATGTTACCCGGACTTTTTTGTTTGGTTCGTATTTTTTACCCGGAGTTTTAGTTGGGTTCGTAATTTTACCTGGAGTTTTAAGTTAGGTTCGTATTTTTACCCGGACTTTTTAGTTGGGTTCGTATTTTTTACCCGGAGTTTTATTTGGGTTCGTAATTTTACCCGGACTTTTTAGTTGGGTTCGTAATTTTACCCGGAGTTTTAGTTGGGTTCGTAATTTTACCCGGAGTTTTAGTTGGGTTCGTAATTTTACCCGGAGTTTTAGTTGGGTTCGTAATTTTACCCGGAGCTTTAGTTGGGTTCGTATTTTTAACCCGGACTTTTTAGTTGGGTTCGAATTTTTTACCCGGACTTTTAGTTGGGTTCGTAATTTTATCCGGAGTTTTAGTTGGGTTCGTAATTTTACCCGGAGTTTTAGTTGGGTTCGTAATTTTACCCGGAGTCTTGAGTTACCCGGACTTTTCAGTTGGGTTCGTAATTTTACCCGGACTTTTTATTTGGGTTCGTAATTTTACCCGGACTTTTTAGTTGGGTCCGTAATTTTACCCGGAGTTTTAGTTGGGTTTGTAATTTTACCCGGAGTTTTAGTTGGGTTCGTAATTTTACCCGGAGTTTTATTTGGGTGCGTAATTTTACCCGGAGTTTTAGTTGGGTTCGTAATTTTACCCGGACTTTTTAGTTGGGTTCGTATTTTTTACCCGGACTTTTAGTTGGGTTCGTAATTTTACCCGGAGTTTTAGTTGGGTTCGTAATTTTACCCGGAGTTTTAGTTGAGTTCGTAATTTTACCCGGAGTTTTAGTTGGGTTCGTAATTTTACCCGGACTTTTTATTTGGGTTCGTAATTTTACCCGGACTTTTTAGTTGGGTTCGTAATTTTACCCGGAGTTTTAGTTGGGTTCGTAATTTTACCCGGAGTTTTACTTGGGTTCGTAATTTTACCCGGACTTTTTAGTTGGGTTCGTATTTTTTACCCGGACTTTTAGTTGGGTTCGTAATTTTACCCGGAGTTTTAGTTGGGTTCGTAATTTCACCCGGAGTTTTAGTTGGGTTCGTAATTTTACCCGGAGTTTTAGTTGGGTTCGTATTTTTTACCTGGACTTTTTAGTTGGGGTTAGTATTTTTACCCGGAGTTTTAGTTGGGTTCGTATTTTTACTCGGAGTTTTAGTTGGGTTCGTAATTTTACCCGGAGTTTTAGTTGGGTTCGTATTTTTTACCCGGACATTTTAGTTGGGTTAGCATTTTTTACCCGGAGTTTTAGTTGGGTTCGTACTTTTTACCCGGAGTTTTAGTTGGGTTCGTATTTTTTACCCGGACTTTTTAGTTGGGTTCGTATTTTTTACCCGGACTTTTAGTTGGGTTCGTAATTTTACCCGGAGTTTTAGTTGGGTTTGTAATTTTACCCGGAGTTTTAGTTGAGTTCGTAATTTTACCCGGAGTTTCAGTTGGGTTCGTAATTTTACCCGGACTTTTTATTTGGGTTCGTAATTTTACCCGGACTTTTTAGTTGGGTTCGTAATTTTACCCGGAGTTTTAGTTGGGTTCGTAATTTTACCCGGAGTTTTAGTTGGGTTCGTAATTTTACCCGGAGTTTTAGTTGGGTTCGTAATTTTACCCGGAGTTTTAGTTGGGTTCGTAATTTTACCCGGACTTTTTAGTTGGGTTCGTATTTTTTACCCGGACTTTTAGTTGGGTTCGTAATTTTACCCGGAGTTTTAGTTGGGTTCGTAATTTTACCCGGAGTTTTAGTAGAGTTCGTAATTTTACCCGGAGTTTTAGTTGGGTTCGTAATTTTACCCGGACTTTTTAGTTGGGTTCGTAATTTTACCCGGACTTTTTAGTTGGGTTCGTAATTTTACCCGGAGTTTTAGTTGGGTTCGTAATTTTACCCGGAGTTTTACTTGGGTTCGTAATTTTACCCGGACTTTTTAGTTGGGTTCGTATTTTTTACCCGGACTTTTAGTTGGATTCGTAATTTTACCCGGAGTTTTAGTTGGGTTCGTAATTTCACCCGGAGTTTTAGTTGGGTTCGTAATTTTACCCGGAGTTTTAGTTGGGTTCGTATTTTTTACCTGGACTTTTTAGTTGGGGTTAGTATTTTTAGACGGAGTTTTAGTTGGGTTCGTATTTTTACCCGGAGTTTTAGTTGGGTTCGTAATTTTACCCGGAGTTTTAGTTGGGTTCGTATTTTTTACCCGGACATTTTAGTTGGGTTAGCATTTTTTACCCGGAGTTTTAGTTGGGTTCGTACTTTTTACCCGGAGTTTTAGTTGGGTTCGTATTTTTTACCCGGAGTTTTAGTTGGGTTCGTATTTTTTACCCGGACTTTTTAGTTGGGTAAGTATTTTTATCCGGAGTTTTCGTTGGGTTCGTATTTTTACCCGGAGTTTTAGTTGGGTTCGTAATTTTACCCGGAGTTTTAGTTGGGTTCGTATCTTTTACCCGGACTATTTAGTTGGGTTAGTATTTTTTACCCGGAGTTTTAGTTGGGTTCGTATTTTTTACCCGGAGTTTTAGTTGGGTTCGCATTTTTTACCCGGAATTTTTAGTTGGGTTAGTATTTTTACCCGGAGTTTTAGTAGGGTTTGTATTTTTACCCGGAGATTTAGTTGGGTTCGTAATTTTACCCGGAGTTTTAGTTGGGTTCGTATTTTTAACCCGGACTTTTTAGTTGGGTTAGTATTTTTACCCGGAGTTTTAGTTGGGTTCGTATTTTTACCCGGAGTTTTAGTTGGGTTCGTAATTTTATCCGGAGTTTTAGTTGGGTTCGTATTTTTTACCCGGACTTTTTAGTTGGGTTACTATTTTTGCAAGGAGTTTTAGTTGGGTTCGCATTTTTTACCCGGAGTTTTAGTTGG
Source organism: Melinopterus prodromus (assembly GCA_964023965.1). Classification (NCBI taxonomy): domain Eukaryota; kingdom Metazoa; phylum Arthropoda; class Insecta; order Coleoptera; family Scarabaeidae; genus Melinopterus; species Melinopterus prodromus. The sequence goes on from CAXIES010000427.1 coordinate 5,441, forward strand.
GTTCGTAATTTTACCCGAAGTTTTAGTTGGGTTCGTAATTTTACCCGGAGTCTTAAGTTAGGTTCGTATTTTTTATCCGGACTTTTTAGTTGGGTTCGTATTTTTTACCCGGAGTTTTAGTTGGGTTCGTAATTTTACCCGGAGTTTTAGTTGGGTTCGTATTTTTTACCCGGACTTTTTAGTTGGGTTTGTATTTTTACCCGGAGTTTTAGTTGGGTTCGTATTTTTACCCGGAGTTTTAGTTGGGTTCGTATTTTTACCCGGAGTTTTAGTTGGGTTCGTAATTTTAGCCGGAGTTTTAGTTGGGTTCGTATTTTTTACCCGGACTTTTTAGTTGGGTTAGTATTTTTGCCCGGAGTTTTAGTTGGGTTCTAAATGTTACCCGGACTTTTTTGTTTGGTTCGTATTTTTTACCCGGAGTTTTAGTTGGGTTCGTAATTTTACCTGGAGTTTTAAGTTAGGTTCGTATTTTTACCCGGACTTTTTAGTTGGGTTCGTATTTTTTACCCGGAGTTTTATTTGGGTTCGTAATTTTACCCGGACTTTTTAGTTGGGTTCGTAATTTTACCCGGAGTTTTAGTTGGGTTCGTAATTTTACCCGGAGTTTTAGTTGGGTTCGTAATTTTACCCGGAGTTTTAGTTGGGTTCGTAATTTTACCCGGAGCTTTAGTTGGGTTCGTATTTTTAACCCGGACTTTTTAGTTGGGTTCGTATTTTTTACCCGGACTTTTAGTTGGGTTCGTAATTTTATCCGGAGTTTTAGTTGGGTTCGTAATTTTACCCGGAGTTTTAGTTGGGTTCGTAATTTTACCCGGAGTCTTGAGTTACCCGGACTTTTCAGTTGGGTTCGTAATTTTACCCGGACTTTTTATTTGGGTTCGTAATTTTACCCGGACTTTTTAGTTGGGTCCGTAATTTTACCCGGAGTTTTAGTTGGGTTTGTAATTTTACCCGGAGTTTTAGTTGGGTTCGTATTTTTACCCGGAGTTTTAGTTGGGTTCGTATTTTTACCCGGAGTTTTAGTTGGGTTCGTAATTTTAGCCGGAGTTTTAGTTGGGTTCGTATTTTTTACCCGGACTTTTTAGTTGGGTTAGTATTTTTGCTCGGAGTTTTAGTTGGGTTCTAAATGTTACCCGGACTTTTTTGTTTGGTTCGTATTTTTTACCCGGAGTTTTAGTTGGGTTCGTAATTTTACCTGGAGTTTTAAGTTAGGTTCGTATTTTTACCCGGACTTTTTAGTTGGGTTCGTATTTTTTACCCGGAGTTTTATTTGGGTTCGTAATTTTACCCGGACTTTTTAGTTGGGTTCGTAATTTTACCCGGAGTTTTAGTTGGGTTCGTAATTTTACCCGGAGTTTTAGTTGGGTTCGTAATTTTACCCGGAGTTTTAGTTGGGTTCGTAATTTTACCCGGAGCTTTAGTTGGGTTCGTATTTTTAACCCGGACTTTTTAGTTGGGTTCGTATTTTTTACCCGGACTTTTAGTTGGGTTCGTAATTTTATCCGGAGTTTTAGTTGGGTTCGTAATTTTACCCGGAGTTTTAGTTGGGTTCGTAATTTTACCCGGAGTCTTGAGTTACCCGGACTTTTCAGTTGGGTTCGTAATTTTACCCGGACTTTTTATTTGGGTTCGTAATTTTACCCGGACTTTTTAGTTGGGTCCGTAATTTTACCCGGAGTTTTAGTTGGGTTTGTAATTTTACCCGGAGTTTTAGTTGGGTTCGTAATTTTACCCGGAGTTTTATTTGGGTGCGTAATTTTACCCGGAGTTTTAGTTGGGTTCGTAATTTTACCCGGACTTTTTAGTTGGGTTCGTATTTTTTACCCGGACTTTTAGTTGGGTTCGTAATTTTACCCGGAGTTTTAGTTGGGTTCGTAATTTTACCCGGAGTTTTAGTTGAGTTCGTAATTTTACCCGGAGTTTTAGTTGGGTTCGTAATTTTACCCGGACTTTTTATTTGGGTTCGTAATTTTACCCGGACTTTTTAGTTGGGTTCGTAATTTTACCCGGAGTTTTAGTTGGGTTCGTAATTTTACCCGGAGTTTTACTTGGGTTCGTAATTTTACCCGGACTTTTTAGTTGGGTTCGTATTTTTTACCCGGACTTTTAGTTGGGTTCGTAATTTTACCCGGAGTTTTAGTTGGGTTCGTAATTTCACCCGGAGTTTTAGTTGGGTTCGTAATTTTACCCGGAGTTTTAGTTGGGTTCGTATTTTTTACCTGGACTTTTTAGTTGGGGTTAGTATTTTTACCCGGAGTTTTAGTTGGGTTCGTATTTTTACTCGGAGTTTTAGTTGGGTTCGTAATTTTACCCGGAGTTTTAGTTGGGTTCGTATTTTTTACCCGGACATTTTAGTTGGGTTAGCATTTTTTACCCGGAGTTTTAGTTGGGTTCGTACTTTTTACCCGGAGTTTTAGTTGGGTTCGTATTTTTTACCCGGAGTTTTAGTTGGGTTCGTATTTTTTACCCGGACTTTTTAGTTGGGTAAGTATTTTTACCCGGAGTTTTAGTTGGGTTCGTATTTTTACCCGGAGTTTTAGTTGGGTTCGTAATTTTACCCGGAGTTTTAGTTGGGTTCGTATCTTTTACCCGGACTATTTAGTTGGGTTAGTATTTTTTACCCGGAGTTTTAGTTGGGTTCGCATTTTTTACCCGGAATTTTTAGTTGGGTTAGTATTTTTACCCGGAGTTTTAGTAGGGTTTGTATTTTTACCCGGAGTTTTAGTTGGGATCGTATTTTTTACCCTGACTTTTTAGTTGGGGTTAGTATTTTTAGACGGAGTTTTAGTTGGGTTCGTATTTTTACCCGGAGTTTTAGTTGGGTTCGTAATTTTACCCGGAGTTTTACTTGGGTTCGTAATTTTACCCGGACTTTTTAGTTGGGTTCGTATTTTTTACCCGGACTTTTAGTTGGGTTCGTAATTTTACCCGGACTTTTTATTTGGGTTCGTAATTTTACCCGGACTTTTTAGTTGGGTTCGTAATTTTACCCGGAGTTTTAGTTGGGTTCGTAATTTTACCCGGAGTTTTAGTTGGGTTCGTAATTTTACCCGGAGTTTTAGTTGGGTTCGTAATTTTACCCGGAGTTTTAGTTGGGTTCGTAATTTTACCCGGACTTTTTAGTTGGGTTCGTATTTTTTACCCGGACTTTTAGTTGGGTTCGTAATTTTACCCGGAGTTTTAGTTGGGTTCGTAATTTTACCCGGAGTTTTAGTAGAGTTCGTAATTTTACCCGGAGTTTTAGTTGGGTTCGTAATTTTACCCGGACTTTTTAGTTGGGTTCGTAATTTTACCCGGACTTTTTAGTTGGGTTCGTAATTTTACCCGGAGTTTTAGTTGGGTTCGTAATTTTACCCGGAGTTTTACTTGGGTTCGTAATTTTACCCGGACTTTTTAGTTGGGTTCGTATTTTTTACCCGGACTTTTAGTTGGATTCGTAATTTTACCCGGAGTTTTAGTTGGGGTCGTAATTTCACCCGGAGTTTTAGTTGGGTTCGTAATTTTACCCGGAGTTTTAGTTGGGTTCGTATTTTTTACCTGGACTTTTTAGTTGGGGTTAGTATTTTTAGACGGAGTTTTAGTTGGGTTCGTATTTTTACCCGGAGTTTTAGTTGGGTTCGTAATTTTACCCGGAGTTTGAGTTGGGTTCGTATTTTTTACCCGGACATTTTAGTTGGGTTAGCATTTTTTACCCGGAGATTTAGTTGGGTTCGTACTTTTTACCCGGAGTTTTAGTTGGGTTCGTATTTTTTACCCGGAGTTTTAGTTGGGTTCGTATTTTTTACCCGGACTTTTTAGTTGGGTAAGTATTTTTACCCGGAGTTTTCGTTGGGTTCGTATTTTTACCCGGAGTTTTAGTTGGGTTCGTAATTTTACCCGGAGTTTTAGTTGGGTTCGTATCTTTTACCCGGACTATTTAGTTGTGTTAGTATTTTTTACCCGGAGTTTTAGTTGGGTTCGTATTTTTTACCCGGAGTTTTAGTTGGGTTCGCATTTTTTACCCGGAATTTTTAGTTGGGTTAGTATTTTTACCCGGAGTTTTAGTAGGGTTTGTATTTTTACCCGGAGTTTTAGTTGGGTTCGTAATTTTACCCGGAGTTTTAGTTGGGTTCGTATTTTTAACCCGGACTTTTTAGTTGGGTTAGTATTTTTACCCGGAGTTTTAGTTGGGTTCGTATTTTTACCCGGAGTTTTAGTTGGGTTCGTAATTTTATCCGGAGTTTTAGTTGGGTTCGTATTTTTTACCCGGACTTTTTAGTTGGGTTACTATTTTTGCCCGGAGTTTTAGTTGGGTTCGCATTTTTTACCCGGAGTTTTAGTTGGGTTCGTAATTTTACCCGAAGTTTTAGTTGGGTTCGTAATTTTACCCGGAGTCTTAAGTTAGGTTCGTATTTTTTATCCGGACTTTTTAGTTGGGTTCGTATTTTTTACCCGGAGTTTTAGTTGGGTTCGTAATTTTACCCGGAGTTTTAGTTGGGTTCGTATTTTTTACCCGGACTTTTTAGTTGGGTTAGTATTTTTACCCGGAGTTTTAGTTGGGTTCGTATTTTTACCCGGAGTTTTAGTTGGGTTCGTATTTTTACCCGGAGTTTTAGTTGGGTTCGTAATTTTAGCCGGAGTTTTAGTTGGGTTCGTATTTTTTACCCGGACTTTTTAGTTGGGTTAGTATTTTTGCCCGGAGTTTTAGTTGGGTTCTAAATGTTACCCGGACTTTTTTGTTTGGTTCGTATTTTTTACCCGGAGTTTTAGTTGGGTTCGTAATTTTACCTGGAGTTTTAAGTTAGGTTCGTATTTTTACCCGGACTTTTTAGTTGGGTTCGTATTTTTTACCCGGCGTTTTATTTGGGTTCGTAATTTTACCCGGACTTTTTAGTTGGGTTCGTAATTTTACCCGGAGTTTTAGTTGGGTTCGTAATTTTACCCGGAGTTTTAGTTGGGTTCGTAATTTTACCCGGAGTTTTAGTTGGGTTCGTAATTTTACCCGGAGCTTTAGTTGGGTTCGTATTTTTAACCCGGACTTTTTAGTTGGGTTCGTATTTTTTACCCGGACTTTTAGTTGGGTTCGTAATTTTATCCGGAGTTTTAGTTGGGTTCGTAATTTTACCCGGAGTTTTAGTTGGGTTCGTAATTTTACCCGGAGTCTTGAGTTACCCGGGCTTTTCAGTTGGGTTCGTAATTTTACCCGGACTTTTTATTTGGGTTCGTAATTTTACCCGGACTTTTTAGTTGGGTCCGTAATTTTACCCGGAGTTTTAGTTGGGTTTGTAATTTTACCCGGAGTTTTAGGTGGGTTCGTATTTTTACCCGGAGTTTTAGTTGGGTTCGTATTTTTACCCGGAGTTTTAGTTGGGTTCGTAATTTTAGCCGGAGTTTTAGTTGGGTTCGTATTTTTTACCCGGACTTTTTAGTTGGGTTAGTATTTTTGCTCGGAGTTTTAGTTGGGTTCTAAATGTTACCCGGACTTTTTTGTTTGGTTCGTATTTTTTACCCGGAGTTTTAGTTGGGTTCGTAATTTTACCTGGAGTTTTAAGTTAGGTTCGTATTTTTACCCGGACTTTTTAGTTGGGTTCGTATTTTTTACCCGGAGTTTTATTTGGGTTCGTAATTTTACCCGGACTTTTTAGTTGGGTTCGTAATTTTACCCGGAGTTTTAGTTGGGTTCGTAATTTTACCCGGAGTTTTAGTTGGGTTCGTAATTTTACCCGGAGTTTTAGTTGGGTTCGTAATTTTACCCGGAGCTTTAGTTGGGTTCGTATTTTTAACCCGGACTTTTTAGTTGGGTTCGTATTTTTTACCCGGACTTTTAGTTGGGTTCGTAATTTTATCCGGAGTTTTAGTTGGGTTCGTAATTTTACCCGGAGTTTTAGTTGGGTTCGTAATTTTACCCGGAGTCTTGAGTTACCCGGACTTTTCAGTTGGGTTCGTAATTTTACCCGGACTTTTTATTTGGGTTCGTAATTTTACCCGGACTTTTTAGTTGGGTCCGTAATTTTACCCGGAGTTTTAGTTGGGTTTGTAATTTTACCCGGAGTTTTAGTTGGGTTCGTAATTTTACCCGGAGTTTTATTTGGGTGCGTAATTTTACCCGGAGTTTTAGTTGGGTTCGTAATTTTACCCGGACTTTTTAGTTGGGTTCGTATTTTTTACCCGGACTTTTAGTTGGGTTCGTAATTTTACCCGGAGTTTTAGTTGGGTTCGTAATTTTACCCGGAGTTTTAGTTGAGTTCGTAATTTTACCCGGAGTTTTAGTTGGGTTCGTAATTTTACCCGGACTTTTTATTTGGGTTCGTAATTTTACCCGGACTTTTTAGTTGGGTTCGTAATTTTACCCGGAGTTTTAGTTGGGTTCGTAATTTTACCCGGAGTTTTACTTGGGTTCGTAATTTTACCCGGACTTTTTAGTTGGGTTCGTAATTTTACCCGGAGTTTTAGTTGGGTTCGTAATTTCACCCGGAGTTTTAGTTGGGTTCGTAATTTTACCCAGAGTTTTAGTTGGGTTCGTATTTTTTACCTGGACTTTTTAGTTGGGGTTAGTATTTTTACCCGGAGTTTTAGTTGGGTTCGTATTTTTACCCGGAGTTTTAGTTGGGTTCGTAATTTTACCCGGAGTTTTAGTTGGGTTCGTATTTTTTACCCGGACATTTTAGTTGGGTTAGCATTTTTTACCCGGAGTTTTAGTTGGGTTCGTACTTTTTACCCGGAGTTTTAGTTGGGTTCGTATTTTTTACCCGGAGTTTTAGTTGGGTTCGTATTTTTTACCCGGACTTTTTAGTTGGGTAAGTATTTTTACCCGGAGTTTTAGTTGGGTTCGTATTTTTACCCGGAGTTTTAGTTGGGTTCGTAATTTTACCCGGAGTTTTAGTTGGGTTCGTATCTTTTACCCGGACTATTTAGTTGGGTTAGTATTTTTTACCCGGAGTTTTAGTTGGGTTCGCATTTTTTACCCGGAATTTTTAGTTGGGTTAGTATTTTTACCCGGAGTTTTAGTAGGGTTTGTATTTTTACCCGGAGCTTTAGTTGGGTTCGTAATTTTACCCGGAGTTTTAGTTGGGTTAGTATTTTTACCCGGAGTTTTAGTTGGGTTCGTATTTTTACCCGGAGTTTTAGTTGGGTTCGTAATTTTATCCGGAGTTTTAGTTGGGTTCGTATTTTTTACCCGGACTTTTTAGTTGGGTTAGTATTTTTGCCCGGAGTTTTAGTTGGGTTCGTATTTTGTACCCGGAGTTTTAGTTGGGTTCGTAATTTTACCCGGAGTTCTAGTTGGGTTCGTAATTTTACCCGGAGTCTTAAGTTAGGTTCGTATTTTTTATCCGGACTTTTTAGTTCGGTTCGTATTTTTTACCCGGAGTTTTAGTTGGGTTCGTAATTTTACCCGGAATTTTAGTTGGGTTCGTATTTTTTACCCGGACTTTTTACTTGGATGCGTATTTTTACCCGGAGTTTTAGTTGGGTTCGTATTTTTACCCGGAGTTTTAGTTGGGTTCGTAATTTTAGCCGGAGTTTTAGTTGGGTTCGTATTTTATACCCGGACTTTTTAGTTGGGTTAGTATTTTTGCCCGGAGTTTTAGTTGGGTTCGTATTTTTTTACCCGGAGTTTTAGTTGGGTTCTAAATGTTACCCGGACTTTTTTGTTTGGTTCGTATTTTTTACCCGGAGTTTTAGTTGGGTTCGTAATTTTACCTGGAGTTTTAAGTTAGGTTCGTATTTTTACCCGGACTTTTTAGTTGGGTTCGTATTTTTTACCCGGAGTTTTATTTGGGTTCGTAATTTTACCCGGACTTTTTAGTTGGGTTCGTAATTTTACCCGGAGTTTTAGTTGGGTTCGCAATTTTACCCGGAGTTTTAGTTGGGTTCGTAATTTTACCCGGAGTTTTAGTTGGGTTCGTAATTTTACCCGGAGTTTTAGTTGGGTTCGTATTTTTAACCCGGACTTTTTAGTTGGGTTCGTATTTTTTACCCGGACTTCTAGTTGGGTTCGTAATTTTACCCGGAGTTTTAGTTGGGTTCGTAATTTTACCCGGAGTTTTAGTTGGGTTCGTAATTTTACCCGGAGTCTTGAGTTACCCGGACTTTTTAGTTGGGTTCGTATTTTTACCCGGACTTTTAGTTGGGTTCGTAACTTTACCCGGAGTTTTAGTTGGGTTCGTAATTTTACCCGGAGTTTTAGTTGGGTTCGTAATTTTACCCGGAGTTTTACTTGGGTTCGTAATTTTACCCGGAGTTTTACTTGGGTTCGTAATTTTACCCGGAGTTTTAGTTGGGTTCGTAATTTTACCCGGAGTTTTAGTTGGGTTCGTAATTTTACCCGGACTTTTTAGTTGGGTTCGTATTTTTTACCCGGACTTTTAGTTGGGTTCGTAATTTTACCCGGAATTTTAGTTGGGTTCGTAATTTTACCCGGAGTTTTAGTTGAGTTAGTAATTTTATCCGGAGTTTTAGTTGGGTTCGTAATTTTACCCGGACTTTTTAGTTGGGTTCGTAATTTTACCCGGAGTCTTAAGTTAGGTTCGTATTTTTTATCCGGACTTTTTAGTTGGGTTCGTATTTTTTACCCGGAGTTTTAGTTGGGTTCGTAATTTTACCCGGAGTTTTAGTTGGGTTCGCAATTTTACCCGGACTTTTTAGTTGGGTTCGTATTTTTTACCCGGACATTTAGTTGGGTTCGTAATTTTACCCGGAGTTTTAGTTGGGTTCGTAATTTTACCCGGAGTTTTTAGTTGGGTTCGTAATTTTACCCGGACTTTTAGTTGGGTTCGTAATTTTACCCGGAGTTTTAGTTGGGTTCGTAATTTTACCCGGAGTTTTAGTTGCGTTCGTAATTTTACCCGGAGTTGTACTTGGGTTCGTAATTTTACCCGGAGTTTTACTTGGGTTCGTAATTTTACCCGGAGTTTTAGTTGGGTTCGTAATTTTACCCGGAGTTTTAGTTGGGTTCGTAATTTTACCCGGACTTTTTAGTTGGGTTCGTATTTTTTACCCGGACTTTTAGTTGGGTTCGTAATTTTACCCGGAGTTTTAGTTGGGTTCGTAATTTTACCCGGAGTTTTAGTTGAGTTCGTAATTTTACCCGGACTTTTTAGTTGGGTTCGTAATTTTACCCGGAGTCTTAAGTTAGGTTCGTATTTTTTATCCGGACTTTTTAGTTGGGTTCGTATTTTTTACCCGGACTTTTAGTTGGGTTCGTAATTTTACCCGGAGTTTTAGTTGGGTTCGTAATTTTACCCGGACTTTTTAGTTGGGTTCGTAATTTTACCCGGACTTTTTAGTTGGGTTCGTAATTTTACCCGGAGTCTTAAGTTAGGTTCGTATTTTTTATCCGGACTTTTTAGTTGGGTTCGTATTTTTTACCCGGAGTTTTAGTTGGGCTCGTAATTTTACCCGGAGTTTTAGTTGGGTTTGTAATTTTACCCGGACTTTTTAGTTGGGTTCGTATTTTTTACCCGGACTTTTAGTTGGGTTCGTAATTTTACCCGGAGTTTTAGTTGGGTTCGTATTTTTTACCCGGAGTTTTGTTGGATGCGTATTTTTTACAAGGAGTTTTAGTTGGTTTCGTATTTTTACCCGGAGTTTTAGTTGAGTTCGTAATTTTACCCGGACTTTTTAGTTGGGTTCGTAATTTTACCCTGAGTCTTAAGTTAGGTTCGTATTTTTTATCCGGACTTTTTAGTTGGGTTCGTATTTTTTACCCGGACTTTTAGTTGGGTTCGTAACTTTACCCGGAGTTTTAGTTGGATTCGTAATTTTACCCGGAGTTTTAGTTGGGTTCGTAATTTTATCCGGAGTTTTAGTTGGGTTCGTATTTTTTACCCGGACTTTTTAGTTGGTTTCGTATTTTTACCCGGAATTTTAGTTGAGTTCGTAATTTTACCCGGACTTTTTAGTTGGGTTCGTAATTTTACCCGGAGTCTTAAGTTAGGTTCGTATTTTTTATCCGGACTTTTTAGTTGGGTTCGTATTTTTTACCCGGACTTTTAGTTGGGTTCGTAACTTTACCCGGAGTTTTAGTTGGGTTCGTAATTTTACCCGGAGTTTTAGTTGGGTTCGTATTTTTTATCCGGACTTTTTAGTTGGGTTCGTATTTTTTACCCGGACTTTTAGTTGGGTTCGTAATTTTACCCGGAGTTTTAGTTGGGTTCGTAATTTTACCCGGACTTTTTAGTTGGGTTCGTATTTTTTACCCGGAGTTTTGTTGGATTCGTATTTTTTACAAGGAGTTTTAGTTGGTTTCGTATTTTTACCCGGAGTTTTAGTTGTGTTGGTAATTTTACCCGGAGTTTTAGTTGGGTTCATATTTTTTACCGGACTTTTTAGTTGGGTTCGTATTTTTTACCAGAAGTTTTAGTTGGGTTCGTATTTTTTACCCGGAGTTTTAGTTGGGTTCGTATTTTTACCCGGAGTTTTAGTTGGGTTCGTATTTTTACCCGGAGTTTTAGTTGGGTTCGTAATTTTATCCGGAGTTTTAGTTGGGTTCGTATTTTTTACCCGGACTTTTTAGTTGGGTTCGTAATTTTATCCGGAGTTTTAGTTGGGTTCGTATTTTTACCCGGAGTTTTAGTTGGGTTCGTATTTTTACCCGGAGTTTTAGTTGGGTTCGTAATTTTATCCGTCATATTGTTGTGTCATATAAAACACGAAAATTAGTGTACGAAAACAAAAGGCTACTGAAGGCTACGGGAATAACTATTCGCGAGGACTTAACATCCACTCGGTTGGCTGTGTACAAAAAGCTGTTGGAAAGTTTACATATAGAAATGTATGGTCTGTCGATGGGAAGATATATTTCAAAAGTGATGACAGGGTTCGGTATGTCACCAGTGAAGCCGGGCTTTGTGTTTACATGGGGTGAGCGTAGAAGAACACGTGAAGACGAGCTGGCGCGACTGTTGATCGTTGACATTAGTGTGGGACGGTTCATTTTTTTTGTTTACTGGGAGATTGCATAATTTAATTTACTGTCTGTTTTTTGCGTAGCTTTTTAGCTGTGCGGTTAGTGCTTAACCTTTTTTTTTTATTATTTGTTACAGAATATTTCTTTTTTGTGTTGATTGCTTATTGTTTATACTTGTAATTTGTCGAGTTTTTCGCATCTGACGTATTTTTTTTCTGTTAATCTTCTTGAGTGCTTCAAGCCTTATTTTTTTTTTTTTTTGAAAGAAAAGGGATTTTTTTATGTCTCCGTGAAATGACTGATTGCCACTGTCATAGTGTGGAATTGTTGGCTTGAGTTTGGATTTTATTAATTTTAAGTAATATGTCTGAGTTGTGTATTGCGCATTTAAATGTCAGATCACTGGTTCGCAATTTTGATGCCTTTTGTTATTGTATGTCCAATATTAAGAGTGATGTAATGGCGATTACCGAAACATGGCTTCACGATGGCATACCTGATCAGCAGTTGCAGATTGAGGGGTTTGATCTTATGAGGCGCGATAGGGCGGGTGCTCGGGGTGGCGGTGTTGGTGTGTACGCCAGGAGCAGACTTGATCCTAAGATTGTGCTTGTACATGATAATATTGAAAGTATGTGGATATCTTTAAAGGTTGGAGCAAGAAGGTTGATAGTAGGTGTAATTTATAGGCCTCCGGGGCCGGGCGTGTTGCAGTTTTTGGATTATCTTGAGGGTGTGATGTCTACCGTGTTGCCATTATGTGATCAATTTGTCTGTTTGGGTGACGTAAATATTAATTTGTTCGATTCAGAGTCCAGTGCCACCTCACTTTTTACGGAGTTCCTGGAGTCGTTTTCGTTGGTTCAGCTGGTGGAGGGGCCGACACGAGTGTCTGCAACGTCTAGTACACTCATTGACGTGATATTTACGAATGATAAACAAATTGTTGCTTCAGCGGGGGTAATTGACACTCATGACGTTTCAGATCATTTTATAATTTATTGTCGTTTGAAACTATTTGTTGTGGCATCTCCACCCGTATTTAAATCATTTCGTAATTACAAAAAAATAAACTACGCGACATTCTGCCAGCACCTTCAGTCCATTCCGTGGGGGAATGTCTATGATATACCGGAGGTAGACAATAAAGTACAGTTTATTAATGATAACATTATCACACTTTTGGATATTCATGCTCCGATGCGAACTTGCAGAATGACAAAGCGGCATTCTCCCTGGCTGAGCGAGGATATTAAAGTTATGATGGATCAGCGAGATCGAGCTTTGGGTACATTTAAAAGAACAAAATCTCCTCAAGATTGGGTCGATTATAAACGTTTGAGAAATTTGACTAACTCTACGGTGACTCGGGCAAAGAAGCGTTATTTTCAGTTATCGTTTGTGGACTCGGGATACCGGTCAACGTGGCGTGATTTGAGCAGATTTAATACATTGAATAAAAATAAAAATATTACACACACAATTCCAACAAATCTAAACGACTTGAATAAGATTAACAATTACTTTGTAGATTCTATACCTCATATGATGGCGGATGCACGGACGTTGAGTGGGTACCGCGCCGCTATCATGCCCGGGTTGGTATCATCATTAGAATTCGAACCTGTGGAGGAGGGGTATATACTTAGCATCATATCGTCCCTGAAGAGTGGTGCCGTGGGTGAGGATGGTATTGGAATACATGTTATATGTCTGTGTGTCCCCTATCTGTTACCGTTTTTGACCCACGTTATTAATTGTTGTATTCGGTCGTCGGTGTTTCCTTCATCATGGAAACGTGCGTTGGTCGCTCCGCTACCCAAGATTTCGTGCCCTGAAAGCTTTGCGGATCTGCGGCCTATTAGCGTCCTGCCGACACTATCAAAAATTCTGGAGAGGATATTGGATGGTCAGCTTCGGCGTCATGTGGCTGACAATGAAGTTCTCCCTCGGGTCCAGTCGGGGTTTAGGCCCGGTTTTGGTTGTCAGACTGCCCTTTTGTCGATTACAGACGACATAATCTCGGCCACTGATAAAGGTCTTCTCACTGTCGCGGTTTTTCTCGACTATTCTAGAGCGTTTGATACAGTGAACCACGAGCTGTTGCTCGCCATATTGCGCTATGTTGGCTTGGGTGGCGGGGCGGTGGCAATGATGGCCAGTTTTTTGAGGGGTCGAGAGCAGGCGGTTCGATATGGCGGGGAAATTTCGAGTTGGCGGACAGTGGGGACCGGTGTTGTCCAGGGATCCATAATGGGACCCCAACTATTTTCACTTTATATATCCCAAATGGGTAGAGCAATAAAACACTGCAAATATCACTGTTACGCTGACGATACTCAGTTGTACTTAGCATGTCCCCCGTCCAATATAAACGAAGCAATTATTAAAATTAATGAAGATCTGGACCGCCTGTGCAACTTCTCCCGTTGCCACTGCCTGCAGTTAAATCCTCGAAAGTCAGCTGCAATGGTGTTTGGTAGGAAGCTCGACGTACAGAGGTCGCGGGGCGCGATTGCAATAGAGGTTAATGGCGCTCCGATTGACGTAAGGGATAAATTTAAGAACTTGGGTGTGATCATGGACAATTCCTTCCGATATAAAAGTCATGTAGCGAGTTGTATGCAGCGGGCGTACTGCAATTTAAGAGTAATCTACAATATAAGGCAGATTCTAGATGTTAAAGCTAAAACCTTATTATGCGAGTCCCTCGTTTTGTCTTATTTCAATTATTGTGATGTTTTGTATGGTCTGTGTCTTGATTCAAGAGATAGGTCTAGGATCCAAAAGCTGCAGAACTCGTGCCTGCGATTAATATTCGGAATTAGAAAATACGAGCACATATCCCATAAACTTAAGGATGTCGGGTGGTTGAATATGGCAAACAGGCGCGAGTTACACGCCGCATGTCTTTATCAGAAAGTTTTGTTAACCAGATATCCACAATACCTGTTTGACAGGATACAGTTCAGGACTGACGTGCACACATTAAATTTGCGATATAGGGGCGGACTAACACCACCTATGCACAACACCGAATTTTTTAAAAGAAGTTTTGCCTTCTGTATCGCAAGAACTTGTAACGGGCTGCCCCCTTGCATGCGCGCTCGCCCGCTGTCGTCGTTCAGGCGTCATATGAAAAGTACACTGTTATTCAGCCAGCAATAAGCACATTGCCGATTATATTATAGCGGAACAAACATGTTGTGTATATGGGTTAAGCACGGGAGGGTTGGATATGAAGTGAAAACTAATTAGCGAATTAAGTTTGGGTTAAAGCAAGCAATTTGTTTTTTTTTTCTTTATATGTGTTAGTTTAAGAATGATTGGGTTAAATTGAGCAGGTCGCATAGACCTGGATTTCGCCTGTAGAATTATTGTTGTATATATATGTGATTAGATTATTTTGATACAATAAAGACATTATTTATTTATTTATTTTATTTATTCGTATTTTTTACCCGGAGTTTTAGTTGGGTTCGTAATTTTACCCGGAGTTTTAGTTGCGTTCGTAATTTTATCCGGAGTTTTAGTTGGGTTCGTATTTTTTACCCGGAGTTTTAGTTGGGTTCGTAATTTTACCCAGAGTTTTAGTTGGGTTCGTATTTTTTACCCGGACTTTTTAGTTGGGTTAGTATTTTTACCCGGAGTTTTAGTTGGGTTCGTATTTTTACCCGGAGTTTTAGTTGGGTTCGTAATTTTAGCCGGAGTTTTAGTTGGGTTCGTATTTTTTACCCGGACTTTTTAGTTGGGTTAGTATTTTTGCCCGGAGTTTTAGTTGGGTTCGTATTTTTTTACCCGGAGTTTTAGTTTGGTTCTAAATGTTACCCGGACTTTTTTGTTTGGTTCGTATTTTTTACCCGGAGTTTTAGTTGGGTTCGTAATTTTACCTGGAGTTTTAAGTTAGGTTCGTATTTTTACCCGGACTTTTTAGTTGGGTTCGTATTTTTTACCCGGAGTTTTATTTGGGTTCGTAATTTTACCCGGGCTTTTTAGTTGGGTTCGTAATTTTACCCGGAGTTTTAGTTGGGTTCGTAATTTTACCCGGACTTTTTAGTTGGGTTCGTATTTTTTACCCGGACTTTTAGTTGGGTTCGTAATTTTACCCGGAGTTTTAGTTGGGTTCGTATTTTTACCCGGAGTTTTAGTTGGGTTCGTATTTTGTACCCGGACTTTTTAGTTGGGTTAGTATTTTTACCCGGAGTCTTAGTTGGGTTCGTATTTTTACCCGGAGTTTTAGTTGTGTTCGTAATTTTACCCGGACTTTTAGTTGGGTTCGTATCTTTTACCCGGACTATTTAGTTGGGTTAGTATTTTTTACCCGGAGTTTTAGTTGGGTTCGTATTTTTTTACCCGGAGTTTTAGTTGGGTTCGCATTTTTTACCCGGCCTTTTTGGTTGGGTTAGTATTTTTACCAGGAGTTTTAGTTGGGTTCGTAATTTTACCCGGAGTTTTAGTTGGGTTCGTAATTTTACCCGGAGTTTTAAGTTAGGTTCGTATTTTTACCCGGACTTTTTAGTTGGGTTCGTATTTTTTACCCGGAGTTTTAGTTGGGTTCGCATTTTTTACCCGGACTTTTTAGTTGGGTTAGTATTTTTACCAGGAGTTTTAGTTGGGTTCGTAATTTTACCCGGAGTTTTAGTTGGGTTCGTAATTTTACCCGGACTTTTTAGTTGGGTTCGTATTTTTTACCCGGACTTTTAGTTGGGTTCGTAATTTTACCCGGAGTTTTAGTTGGGTTCGTATTTTTTACCCGGAGATTTAGTTGGATTCGTATTTTTTACAAGGAGTTTTAGTTGGGTTCGTATTTTTACCCGGAGTTTTAGTTGTGTTGGTAATTTTACCCGGAGTTTTAGTTGGGTTCATATTTTTTACCGGACTTTTTAGTTGGGTTCGTATTTTTTACCCGAAGTTTTAGTTGGGTTCGAATTTTTTACCCGGAGTTTTAGTTGGGTTCGTATTTTTACATGGAGTTTTAGTTGGGTTCGTATCTTTACCCGGAGTTTTAGTTGGGTTCGTAATTTTATCCGGAGTTTTAGTTGGGTTCGTATTTTTTACCCGGATTTTTTAGTTGGGTTAGTATTTTTGCCCGGAGTTTTAGTTGGGTTCGTATTTTTTTACCCGGAGTTTTAGTTGGGTTCTAAATGTTACCCGGACTTTTTTGTTTGGTTCGTATTTTTTACCAGGAGTTTTAGTTGGGTTCGTATTTTTACCCGGAGTTTTAGTTGGGTTCGTAATTTTACCCGGAGTTTTAGTTGGGTTCGTATTTTTACCCGGAGTTTTAGTTGGGTTCGTAATTTTACCCGGAGTTTTAGTTGGGTTCGTAATTTTACCCGGAGTTTTACTTGGGTTCGTAATTTTACCCGGACTTTTTAGTTGGGTTCGTATTTTTTACCCGGACTTTTAGTTGGGTTCGTAATTTTACCCGGAGTTTTAGTTGGGTTCGTAATTTCACCCGGAGTTTTAGTTGGGTTCGTAATTTTACCCGAAGTTTTAGTTGGGTTCGTATTTTTTACCTGGACTTTTTAGTTGGGGTTAGTATTTTTACCCGGAGTTTTAGTTGGGTTCGTATTTTTACCCGGAGTTTTAGTTGGGTTCGTAATTTTACCCGGAGTTTTAGTTGGGTTCGTATTTTTTACCCGGACATTTTAGTTGGGTTAGCATTTTTTACCCGGAGTTTTAGTTGGGTTAGTATTTTTACCCGGAGTTTTAGTTGGGTTCGTATTTTTACCCGGAGTTTTAGTTGGGTTCGTATTTTGTACCCGGACTTTTTAGTTGGGTTAGTATTGTTACCCGGAGTTTTAGTTGGGTTCGTATTTTTACCCGGAGTTTTAGTTGGGTTCGTAATTTTACCCGGAGTTTTAGTTGGGTTCGTATCTTTTACCCGGACTATTTAGTTGGGTTAGTATTTTTTACCCGGAGTTTTAGTTGGGTTCGTATTTTTTACCCGGAGTTTTAGTTGGGTTCGCATTTTTTACCCGGACTTTTTAGTTGGGTTAGTATTTTTACCAGGAGTTTTAGTTGGGTTCGTAATTTTACCCGGAGTTTTAGTTGGGTTCGTAATTTTACCCGGACTTTTTAGTTGGGTTCGTATTTTTTACCCGGACTTTTAGTTGGGTTCGTAATTTTACCCGGAGTTTTAGTTGGGTTCGTATTTTTTACCCGGAGTTTTAGTTGGATTCGTATTTTTTACAAGGAGTTTTAGTTGGGTTCGTATTTTCACCCGGAGTTTTAGTTGTGTTGGTAATTTTACCCGGAGTTTTAGTTGGGTTCGTATTTTTTACCCGGATTTTTTAGTTGGGTTAGTATTTTTGCCCGGAGTTTTAGTTGGGATCGTATTTTTTTACCCGGAGTTTTAGTTGGGTTCTAAATGTTACCCGGACTTTTTTGTTTGGTTCGTATTTTTTACCCGGAGTTTTAGTTGGGTTCGTATTTTTACCCGGAGTTTTAGTTGGGTTCGTAATTTTACCGGGAGTTTTAGTTGGGTTCGTATTTTTACCCGGAGTTTTAGTTGGGTTCGTAATTTTACCCGGAGTTTTAGTTGGGTTCGTAATTTTACCCGGAGTTTTACTTGGGTTCGTAATTTTACCCGGACTTTTTAGTTGGGTTCGTATTTTTTACCCGGACTTTTAGTTGGGTTCGTAATTTTACCCGGAGTTTTAGTTGGGTTCGTAATTTCACCCGGAGTTCTAGTTGGGTTCGTAATTTTACCCGAAGTTTTAGTTGGGTTCGTATTTTTTACCCGGACATTTTAGTTGGGTTAGCATTTTTTACCCGGAGTTTTAGTTGGGTTAGTATTTTTACCCGGAGTTTTAGTTGGGTTCGTATTTTTACCCGGAGTTTTAGTTGGGTTCGTATTTTGTACCCGGACTTTTTAGTTGGGTTAGTATTTTTACCCGGAGTTTTAGTTGGGTTCGTATTTTTACCCGGAGTTTTAGTTGGGTTCGTAATTTTACCCGGAGTTTTAGTTGGATTCGTATCTTTTACCCGGACTATTTAGTTGGGTTAGTATTTTTTACCCGGAGTTTTAGTTGGGTTCGTATTTTTTACCCGGAGTTTTAGTTGGGTTCGCATTTTTTACCCGGACTTTTTAGTTGGGTTAGTATTTTTACCAGGAGTTTTAGTTGGGTTCGTAATTTTACCCGGAGTTTTAGTTGGGTTCGTAATTTTACCCGGACTTTTTAGTTGGGTTCGTATTTTTTACCCGGACTTTTAGTTGGGTTCGTAATTTTACCCGGAGTTTTAGTTGGGTTCGTATTTTTTACCCGGAGTTTTAGTTGGATTCGTATTTTTTACAAGGAGTTTTAGTTGGGTTCGTATTTTCACCCGGAGTTTTAGTTGTGTTGGTAATTTTACCCGGAGTTTTAGTTGGGTTCATATTTTTTACCGGACTTTTAGTTGGGTTCGTATTTTTTACCCGAAGTTTTAGTTGGGTTCGTATTTTTTACCCGGAGTTTTAGTTGGGTTCGTATTTTTACCCGGAGTTTTAGTTGGGTTCGTATCTTTACCCGGAGTTTTAGTTGGGTCCGTAATTTTATCGGGAGTTTTAGTTGGGTTCGTATTTTTTACCCGGATTTTTTAATTGGGTTAGTATTTTTACCCGGAGTTTTAGTTGGGTTCTAAATGTTACCCGGACTTTTTTGTTTGGTTCGTATTTTTTACCCGGAGTTTTAGTTGGGTTCGTATTTTTACCCGGAGTTTTAGTTGGGTTCGTAATTTTACCCGGAGTTTTAGTTGGGTTCGTATTTTTACCCGGAGTTTTAGTTGGGTTCGTAATTTTACCCGGAGTTTTAGTTGGGTTCGTAATTTTACCCGGAGTTTTACTTGGGTTCGTAATTTTACCCGGACTTTTTAGTTGGGTTCGTATTTTTTACCCGGACTTTTAGTTGGGTTCGTAATTTTACCCGGAGTTTTAGTTGGGTTCGTAATTTCACCCGGAGTTTTAGTTGGGTTCGTAATTTTACCAGGAGTTTTAGTTGGGTTCGTATTTTTTACCTGGACTTTTTAGTTGGGGTTAGTATTTTTACCCGGAGTTTTAGTTGGGTTCGTAATTTTACCCGGAGTTTTAGTTGGGTTCGTAATTTTACCCGGAGTTTTAGTTGGGTTCGTAATTTTAGCCGGAGTTTTAGTTGGGTTCGTAATTTTACCCGGACTTTTTAGTTGGGGTTAGTATTTTTACCCGGAGTTTTAGTTGGGTTCGTATTTTTACCCGGAGTTTTAGTTGGGTTCGTAATTTTACCCGGAGTTTTAGTTGGGTTCGTATTTTTTACCCGGACATTTTAGTTGGGTTAGCATTTTTTACCCGGAGTTTTAGTTGGGTTAGTATTTTTACCCGGAGTTTTAGTTGGGTTCGTATTTTTACCCGGAGTTTTAGTTGGGTTCGTATTTTGTACCCGGACTTTTTAGTTGGGTTAGTATTGTTACCCGGAGTTTTAGTTGGGTTCGTATTTTTACCCGGAGTTTTAGTTGGGTTCGTAATTTTACCCGGAGTTTTAGTTGGGTTCGTATCTTTTACCCGGACTATTTAGTTGGGTTAGTATTTTTTACCCGGAGTTTTAGTTGGGTTCGTATTTTTTACCCGGAGTTTTAGTTGGGTTCGCATTTTTTACCCGGACTTTTTAGTTGGGTTAGTATTTTTACCAGGAGTTTTAGTTGGGTTCGTAATTTTACCCGGAGTTTTAGTTGGGTTCGTAATTTTACCCGGACTTTTTAGTTGGGTTCGTATTTTTTACCCGGACTTTTAGTTGGGTTCGTAATTTTACCCGGAGTTTTAGTTGGGTTCGTATTTTTTACCCGGAGTTTTAGTTGGATTCGTATTTTTTACAAGGAGTTTTAGTTGGGTTCGTATTTTCACCCGGAGTTTTAGTTGTGTTGGTAATTTTACCCGGAGTTTTAGTTGGGTTCGTATTTTTTACCCGGATTTTTTAGTTGGGTTAGTATTTTTGCCCGGAGTTTTAGTTGGGATCGTATTTTTTTACCCGGAGTTTTAGTTGGGTTCTAAATGTTACCCGGACTTTTTTGTTTGGTTCGTATTTTTTACCCGGAGTTTTAGTTGGGTTCGTATTTTTACCCGGAGTTTTAGTTGGGTTCGTAATTTTACCGGGAGTTTTAGTTGGGTTCGTATTTTTACCCGGAGTTTTAGTTGGGTTCGTAATTTTACCCGGAGTTTTAGTTGGGTTCGTAATTTTACCCGGAGTTTTACTTGGGTTCGTAATTTTACCCGGACTTTTTAGTTGGGTTCGTATTTTTTACCCGGACTTTTAGTTGGGTTCGTAATTTTACCCGGAGTTTTAGTTGGGTTCGTAATTTCACCCGGAGTTATAGTTGGGTTCGTAATTTTACCCGAAGTTTTAGTTGGGTTCGTATTTTTTACCCGGACATTTTAGTTGGGTTAGCATTTTTTACCCGGAGTTTTAGTTGGGTTAGTATTTTTACCCGGAGTTTTAGTTGGGTTCGTATTTTTACCCGGAGTTTTAGTTGGGTTCGTATTTTGTACCCGGACTTTTTAGTTGGGTTAGTATTTTTACCCGGAGTTTTAGTTGGGTTCGTATTTTTACCCGGAGTTTTAGTTGGGTTCGTAATTTTACCCGGAGTTTTAGTTGGATTCGTATCTTTTACCCGGACTATTTAGTTGGGTTAGTATTTTTTACCCGGAGTTTTAGTTGGGTTCGTATTTTTTACCCGGAGTTTTAGTTGGGTTCGCATTTTTTACCCGGACTTTTTAGTTGGGTTAGTATTTTTACCAGGAGTTTTAGTTGGGTTCGTAATTTTACCCGGAGTTTTAGTTGGGTTCGTAATTTTACCCGGACTTTTTAGTTGGGTTCGTATTTTTTACCCGGACTTTTAGTTGGGTTCGTAATTTTACCCGGAGTTTTAGTTGGGTTCGTATTTTTTACCCGGAGTTTTAGTTGGATTCGTATTTTTTACAAGGAGTTTTAGTTGGGTTCGTATTTTCACCCGGAGTTTTAGTTGTGTTGGTAATTTTACCCGGAGTTTTAGTTGGGTTCATATTTTTTACCGGACTTTTTAGTTGGGTTCGTATTTTTTACCCGAAGTTTTAGTTGGGTTCGTATTTTTTACCCGGAGTTTTAGTTGGGTTCGTATTTTTACCCGGAGTTTTAGTTGGGTTCGTATCTTTACCCGGAGTTTTAGTTGGGTTCGTAATTTTATCCGGAGTTTTAGTTGGGTTCGTATTTTTTACCCGGATTTTTTAATTGGGTTAGTATTTTTACCCGGAGTTTTAGTTGGGTTCTAAATGTTACCCGGACTTTTTTGTTTGGTTCGTATTTTTTACCCGGAGTTTTAGTTGGGTTCGTATTTTTACCCGGAGTTTTAGTTGGGTTCGTAATTTTACCCGGAGTTTTAGTTGGGTTCGTATTTTTACCCGGAGTTTTAGTTGGGTTCGTAATTTTACCCGGAGTTTTAGTTGGGTTCGTAATTTTACCCGGAGTTTTACTTGGGTTCGTAATTTTACCCGGACTTTTTAGTTGGGTTCGTATTTTTTACCCGGACTTTTAGTTGGGTTCGTAATTTTACCCGGAGTTTTAGTTGGGTTCGTAATTTCACCCGGAGTTTTAGTTGGGTTCGTAATTTTACCAGGAGTTTTAGTTGGGTTCGTATTTTTTACCTGGACTTTTTAGTTGGGGTTAGTATTTTTACCCGGAGTTTTAGTTGGGTTCGTAATTTTACCCGGAGTTTTAGTTGGGTTCGTAATTTTACCCGGAGTTTTAGTTGGGTTCGTAATTTTAGCCGGAGTTTTAGTTGGGTTCGTAATTTTACCCGGACTTTTTAGTTGGGTTCGTATTTTTTACCCGGACTTTTAGTTGGGTTCGTATTTTTACCCGGAGTTTTAGTTGGGTTCGTATCTTTACCCGGAGTTTTAGTTGGGTTCGTAATTTTATCCGGAGTTTTAGTTGGGTTCGTATTTTTTACCCGGATTTTTTAGTTGGGTTAGTATTTTTGCCCGGAGTTTTAGTTGGGTTCGTATTTTTTTACCCGGAGTTTTAGTTGGGTTCTAAATGTTACCCGGACTTTTTTGTTTGGTTCGTATTTTTTACCCGGAGTTTTAGTTGGGTTTCGTATTTTTACCCGGAGTTTTAGTTGGGTTCGTAATTTTACCCGGAGTTTTAGTTGGGTTCGTATTTTTACCCGGAGTTTTAGTTGGGTTCGTAATTTTACCCGGAGTTTTAGTTGGGTTCGTAATTTTACCCGGAGTTTTACTTGGGTTCGTAATTTTACCCGGACTTTTAGTTGGGTTCGTATTTTTTACCCGGACTTTTAGTTGGGTTCGTAATTTTACCCGGAGTTTTAGTTGGGTTCGTAATTTCACCCGGAGTTTTAGTTGGGTTCGTAATTTTACCAGGAGTTTTAGTTGGGTTCGTATTTTTTACCTGGACTTTTTAGTTGGGGTTAGTATTTTTACCCGGAGTTTTTGTTGGGTTCGTAATTTTACCCGGAGTTTTAGTTGGGTTCGTAATTTTACCCGGAGTTTTAGTTGGGTTCGTAATTTTAGCCGGAGTTTTAGTTGGGTTCGTAATTTTACCCGGACTTTTTAGTTGTGTTCGTATTTTTTACCCGGACTTTTAGTTGGGTTCGTAATTTTACCCGGAGTTTTAGTTGGGTTCGTAATTTTACCCGGAGTTTTAGTAGAGTTCGTAATTTTACCCGGAGTTTTAGTTGGGTTCGTAATTTTACCCGGACTTTTTATTTAGGTTCGTAATTTTACCCGGACTTTTTAGTTGGGTTCGTAATTTTACCCGGAGTTTTAGTTGGGTTCGTAATTTTACCCGGAGTTTTACTTGGGTTCGTAATTTTACCCGGACTTTTTAGTTGGGTTCGTATTTTTTACCCGGACTTTTAGTTGGGTTCGTAATTTTACCCGGAGTTTTAGTTGGGTTCGTAATTTCACCCGGAGTTTTAGTTGGGTTCGTAATTTTACCCGGACTTTTAGTTGGGTTCGTATTTTTTACCCGGACTTTTAGTTGGGTTCGTAATTTTACCCGGAGTTTTAGTAGGATTCGTATTTTTTACAAGGAGTTTTAGTTGGGTTCGTATTTTTTTACCCGGAGTTTTAGTTGGGTTCTAAATGTTACCCGGACTTTTTTGTTTGGTTCGTATTTTTTACCCGGAGTTTTTAGTTGGGTTCGTAATTTTACCCGGACTTTTTAGTTGGGTTCGTATTTTTTACCCGGACTTTTAGTTGGGTTCGTAATTTTACCCGGAGTTTTAGTTGGGTTTGTATTTTTACCCGGAGTTTTAGTTGGGTTCGTAATTTTACCCGGAGTTTTAGTTGGGTTCGTATTTTTTACCCGGACATTTTAGTTGGGTTAGCATTTTTTACCCGGAGTTTTAGTTGGGTTAGTATTTTTACCCGGAGTTTTAGTTGGGTTCGTATTTTTACCCGGAGTTTTAGTTGGGTTCGTATTTTGTACCCGGACTTTTTAGTTGGGTTAGTATTTTTACCCGGAGTTTTAGTTGGGTTCGTATTTTTACCCGGAGTTTTAGTTGGGTTCGTAATTTTACCCGGAGTTTTAGTTGGATTCGTATCTTTTACCCGGACTATTTAGTTGGGTTAGTATTTTTTACCCGGAGTTTTAGTTGGGTTCGTATTTTTTACCCGGAGTTTTAGTTGGGTTCGCATTTTTTACCCGGACTTTTTAGTTGGGTTAGTATTTTTACCAGGAGTTTTAGTTGGGTTCGTAATTTTACCCGGAGTTTTAGTTGGGTTCGTAATTTTACCCGGACTTTTTAGTTGGGTTCGTATTTTTTACCCGGACTTTTAGTTGGGTTCGTAATTTTACCCGGAGTTTTAGTTGGGTTCGTATTTTTTACCCGGAGTTTTAGTTGGATTCGTATTTTTTACAAGGAGTTTTAGTTGGGTTCGTATTTTCACCCGGAGTTTTAGTTGTGTTGGTAATTTTACCCGGAGTTTTAGTTGGGTTCATATTTTTTACCGGACTTTTTAGTTGGGTTCGTATTTTTTACCCGAAGTTTTAGTTGGGTTCGTATTTTTTACCCGGAGTTTTAGTTGGGTTCGTATTTTTACCCGGAGTTTTAGTTGGGTTCGTATCTTTACCCGGAGTTTTAGTTGGGTTCGTAATTTTATCCGGAGTTTTAGTTGGGTTCGTATTTTTTACCCGGATTTTTTAATTGGGTTAGTATTTTTACCCGGAGTTTTAGTTGGGTTCTAAATGTTACCCGGACTTTTTTGTTTGGTTCGTATTTTTTACCCGGAGTTTTAGTTGGGTTCGTATTTTTACCCGGAGTTTTAGTTGGGTTCGTAATTTTACCCGGAGTTTTAGTTGGGTTCGTATTTTTACCCGGAGTTTTAGTTGGGTTCGTAATTTTACCCGGGGTTTTAGTTGGGTTCGTAATTTTACCCGGAGTTTTACTTGGGTTCGTAATTTTACCCGGACTTTTTAGTTGGGTTCGTATTTTTTACCCGGACTTTTAGTTGGGTTCGTAATTTTACCCGGAGTTTTAGTTGGGTTCGTAATTTCACCCGGAGTTTTAGTTGGGTTCGTAATTTTACCAGGAGTTTTAGTTGGGTTCGTATTTTTTACCTGGACTTTTTAGTTGGGGTTAGTATTTTTACCCGGAGTTTTAGTTGGGTTCGTAATTTTACCCGGAGTTTTAGTTGGGTTCGTAATTTTACCCGGAGTTTTAGTTGGGTTCGTAATTTTAGCCGGAGTTTTAGTTGGGTTCGTAATTTTACCCGGACTTTTTAGTTGGGTTCGTATTTTTTACCCGGACTTTTAGTTGGGTTCGTATTTTTACCCGGAGTTTTAGTTGGGTTCGTATCTTTACCCGGAGTTTTAGTTGGGTTCGTAATTTTATCCGGAGTTTTAGTTGGGTTCGTATTTTTTACCCGGATTTTTTAGTTGGGTTAGTATTTTTGCCCGGAGTTTTAGTTGGGTTCGTATTTTTTTACCCGGAGTTTTAGTTGGGTTCTAAATGTTACCCGGACTTTTTTGTTTGGTTCGTATTTTTTACCCGGAGTTTTAGTTGGGTTCGTATTTTTACCCGGAGTTTTAGTTGGGTTCGTAATTTTACCCGGAGTTTTAGTTGGGTTCGTATTTTTACCCGGAGTTTTAGTTGGGTTCGTAATTTTACCCGGAGTTTTAGTTGGGTTCGTAATTTTACCCGGAGTTTTACTTGGGTTCGTAATTTTACACGGACTTTTTAGTTGGGTTCGTATTTTTTACCCGGACTTTTAGTTGGGTTCGTAATTTTACCCGGAGTTTTAGTTGGGTTCGTAATTTCACCCGGAGTTTTAGTTGGGTTCGTAATTTTACCAGGAGTTTTAGTTGGGTTCGTATTTTTTACCTGGACTTTTTAGTTGGGGTTAGTATTTTTACCCGGAGTTTTTGTTGGGTTCGTAATTTTACCCGGAGTTTTAGTTGGGTTCGTAATTTTACCCGGAGTTTTAGTTGGGTTCGTAATTTTAGCCGGAGTTTTAGTTGGGTTCGTAATTTTACCCGGACTTTTTAGTTGTGTTCGTATTTTTTACCCGGACTTTTAGTTGGGTTCGTAATTTTACCCGGAGTTTTAGTTGGGTTCGTAATTTTACCCGGAGTTTTAGTAGAGTTCGTAATTTTACCCGGAGTTTTAGTTGGGTTCGTAATTTTACCCGGACTTTTTATTTAGGTTCGTAATTTTACCCGGACTTTTTAGTTGGGTTCGTAATTTTACCCGGAGTTTTAGTTGGGTTCGTAATTTTACCCGGAGTTTTACTTGGGTTCGTAATTTTACCCGGACTTTTTAGTTGGGTTCGTATTTTTTACCCGGACTTTTAGTTGGGTTCGTAATTTTACCCGGAGTTTTAGTTGGGTTCGTAATTTCACCCGGAGTTTTAGTTGGGTTCGTAATTTTACCCGGACTTTTAGTTGGGTTCGTATTTTTTACCCGGACTTTTAGTTGGGTTCGTAATTTTACCCGGAGTTTTAGTAGGATTCGTATTTTTTACAAGGAGTTTTAGTTGGGTTCGTATTTTTTTACCCGGAGTTTTAGTTGGGTTCTAAATGTTACCCGGACTTTTTTGTTTGGTTCGTATTTTTTACAAGGAGTTTTTAGTTGGGTTCGTAATTTTACCCGGACTTTTTAGTTGGGTTCGTATTTTTTACCCGGACTTTTAGTTGGGTTCGTAATTTTACCCGGAGTTTTAGTTGGGTTCGTAATTTCACCCGGAGTTTTAGTTGGGTTCGTAATTTTACCCGAAGTTTTAGTTGGGTTCGTATTTTTTACCTGGACTTTTTAGTTGGGGTTAGTATTTTTACCCGGAGTTTTAGTTGGGTTCGTATTTTTACCCGGAGTTTTAGTTGGGTTCGTAATTTTACCCGGAGTTTTAGTTGGGTTCGTATTTTTTACCCGGACATTTTAGTTGGGTTAGCATTTTTTACCCGGAGTTTTAGTTGGGTTAGTATTTTTACCCGGAGTTTTAGTTGGGTTCGTATTTTTACCCGGAGTTTTAGTTGGGTTCGTATTTTGTACCCGGACTTTTTAGTTGGGTTAGTATTTATACCCGGAGTTTTAGTTGGGTTCGTATTTTTACCCGGAGTTTTAGTTGGGTTCGTAATTTTACCCGGAGTTTTAGTTGGGTTCGTATCTTTTACCCGGACTATTTAGTTGGGTTAGTATTTTTTACCCGGAGTTTTAGTTGGGTTCGTATTTTTTACCCGGAGTTTTACTTGGGTTCGCATTTTTTACCCGGACTTTTTAGTTGGGTTAGTATTTTTACCAGGAGTTTTAGTTGGGTTCGTAATTTTACCCGGAGTTTTAGTTGGGTTCGTAATTTTACCCGGAGTTTTAAGTTAGGTTCGTATTTTTACCCGGACTTTTTACGTGGGTTCGTATTTTTTACCCGGAGTTTTAGTTGGGTTCGCAATTTTTACCCGGACTTTTTAGTTGGGTTAGTATTTTTACCAGGAGTTTTAGTTGGGTTCGTAATTTTACCCGGAGTTTTAGTTGGGTTCGTAATTTTACCCGGACTTTTTAGTTGGGTTCGTATTTTTTACCCGGACTTTTAGTTGGGTTCGTAATTTTACCCGGAGTTTTAGTTGGGTTCGTATTTTTTACCAGGAGTTTTAGTTGGATTCGTATTTTTTACAAGGAGTTTTAGTTGGGTTCGTATTTTCACCCGGAGTTTTAGTTGTGTTGGTAATTTTACCCGGAGTTTTAGTTGGGTTCATATTTTTTACCGGACTCTTTTGTTGGGTTCGTATTTTTTACCCGGAGTTTTAGTTGGGTTCGTATTTTTACCCGGAGTTTTAGTTGGGTTCGTAATTTTACCCGGAGTTTTAGTTGGTTCGTAATTTTACCCGGAGTTTTACTTGGGTTCGTAATTTTACCCGGACTTTTTAGTTGGGTTCGCATTTTTTACCCGGACTTTTAGTTGGGTTCGTAATTTTACCCGGAGTTTTAGTTGGGTTCGTAATTTCACCCGGAGTTTTAGATGGGTTCGTAATTTTACCAGGAGTTTTAGTTGGGTTCGTATTTTTTACCTGGACTTTTTAGTTTTGGTTAGTATTTTTACCCGGAGTTTTAGTTGGGTTCGTATTTTTACCCGGAGTTTTAGTTGGGTTCGTAATTTTACCCGGACTTTTTAGTTGGGTTCGTAATTTTACCCGGAGTTTTAGTTGGGTTCGTAATTTTACCCGGAGTTTTAGTTGGGTTCGTAATTTTACCCGGAGTTTTAGTTGGGTTCGTAATTTTAGCCGGAGTTTTAGTTGGGTTCGTAATTTTACCCGGACTTTTTAGTTGGGTTCGTATTTTTTACCCGGACTTTTAGTTGGGTTCGTAATTTTACCCGGAGTTTTAGTTGGGTTCGTAATTTTACCCGGAGTTTTAGTAGAGTTCGTAATTTTACCCGGAGTTTTAGTTGGGTTCGTAATTTTACCCGGACTTTTTATTTGGGTTCGTAATTTTACCCGGACTTTTTAGTTGGGTTCGTAATTTTACCCGGAGTTTTAGTTGGGTTCGTAATTTTACCCGGAGTTTTACTTGGGTTCGTAATTTTACCCGGACTTTTTAGTTGGGTTCGTATTTTTTACCCGGACTTTTAGTTGGGTTCGTAATTTTACCCGGAGTTTTAGTTGGGTTCGTAATTTCACCCGGAGTTTTAGTTGGGTTCGTAATTTTACCCGGAGTTTTAGTTGGGTTCGTATTTTTTACCCGGACTTTTAGTTGGGTTCGTAATTTTACCCGGAGTTTTAGTAGGATTCGTATTTTTTACAAGGAGTTTTAGTTGGGTTCGTATTTTTTTACCCGGAGTTTTAGTTGGGTTCTAAATGTTACCCGGACTTTTTTGTTTGGTTCGTATTTTTTACCCGGAGTTTTAGTTGGGTTCGTAATTTTACCCGGACTTTTTAGTTGGGTTCGTAATTTTACCCGGAGTTTTAGTTGGGTTCGTAATTTTACCCGGAGTTTTAGTTGGGTTCGTAATTTTACCCGGAGTCTTAGTTGGGTTCGTAATTTTACCCGGAGTTTTAGTTGGGTTCGTAATTTTACCCGGACTTTTTAGTTGGGTTCGTATTTTTTACCCGGACTTTTAGTTGGGTTCGTAATTTTACCCGGAGTTTTAGTTGGGTTCGTAATTTTACCCGGAGTTTTAGTTGAGTTGGTATTTTTACCCGGAGTTTTAGTTGGGTTCGTAATTTTACCCGGACTTTTTAGTTGGGTTCGTATTTTTTACCCGGACTTTTAGTTGGGTTCGTAATTTTATCCGGAGTTTTAGTTGGGTTCGTATCTTTTACCCGGACTTTTTAGTTGAGTTAGTATTTTTGCCCGGAGTTTTAGTTGGGCTCGTATTTTTTTACCCGGAGTTTTAGTTGGGTTCTAAATGTTACCCGGACTTTTTTGTTTGGTTCGTATTTTTTACCCGGAGTTTTAGTTGGGTTCGTAATTTTACCCGGAGTTTTAGTTGGGTTCGCAATTTTACCCGGACTTTTTAGTTGGGTTCGTATTTTTTACCCGGACTTTTAGTTGGGTTCGTAATTTTACCCGGACTTTTTAGTTGGGTTCGTAATTTTACCCGGAGTTTTAGTTGGGTTCGTAATTTTACCCGGAGTTTTAGTTGAGTTCGTAATTTTACCCGGAGTTTTAGTTGGGTTCGTAAATTTACCCGGACTTTTTATTTGGGTTCGTAATTTTACCCGGACTTTTTAGTTGGGTTCGTAATTTTACCCGGAGTTTTAGTTGGGTTCGTAATTTTACCCGGAGTTTTAGTTGGGTTCGTAATTTTACCCGGAGTTTTAGTTGGGTTCGTAATTTTACCCGGAGTTTTAGTTGGGTTCGTAATTTTACCCGGACTTTTTAGTTGGGTTCGTATTTTTTACCCGGACTTTAAGTTGGGTTCGTAATTTTACCCGGAGTTTTAGTTGGGTTCGTAATTTTACCCGGAGTTTTAGTAGAGTTCGTAATTTTACCCGGAGTTTTAGTTGGGTTCGTAATTTTACCCGGACTTTTTATTTGGGTTCGTAATTTTACCCGGACTTTTTAGTTGGGTTCGTAATTTTACCCGGAGTTTTAGTTGGGTTCGTAATTTTATCCGGAGTTTTACTTGGGTTCGTAATTTTACCCGGACATTTTAGTTGGGTTCGTATTTTTTACCCGGACTTTTAGTTGGGTTCGTAATTTTACCCGGAGTTTTAGTTGGGTTCGTAATTTCACCCGGAGTTTTAGTTGGGTTCGTAATTTTACCCGGAGTTTTAGTTGGGTTCGTATTTTTTACCTGGACTTTTTAGTTGGGGTTAGTATTTTTACCCGGAGTTTTAGTTGGGTTCGTATTTTTACCCGGAGTTTTAGTTGGGTTCGTAATTTTACCCGGAGTTTTAGTTGGGTTCGTATTTTTTACCCGGACATTTTAGTTGGGTTAGCATTTTTTACCCGGAGTTTTAGTTGGGTTAGTATTTTTACCCGGAGTTTTAGTTGGGTTCGTATTTTTACCCGGAGTTTTAGTTGGGTTCGTATTTTGTACCCGGACTTTTAGTTGGGTTAGTATTTTTACCCGGAGTCTTAGTTGGGTTCGTATTTTTACCCGGAGTTTTAGTTGGGTTCGTAATTTTACCCGGAGTTTTAGTTGGGTTCGTATCTTTTACCCGGACTATTTAGTTGGGTTAGTATTTTTTACCCGGAGTTTTAGTTGGGTTCGTATTTTTTACCCGGAGTTTTAGTTGGGTTCGCATTTTTTACCCGGACTTTTTAGTTGGGTTAGTATTTTTACCAGGAGTTTTAGTTGGGTTCGTAATTTTACCCGGAGTTTTAGTTGGGTTCGTAATTTTACCCGGAGTTTTAAGTTAGGTTCGTATTTTTACCCGGACTTTTTAGTTGGGTTCGTATTTTTTACCCGGAGTTTTAGTTGGGTTCGCATTTTTTACCCGGACTTTTTAGTTGGGTTAGTATTTTTACCAGGAGTTTTAGTTGGGTTCGTAATTTTACCCGGAGTTTTAGTTGGGTTCGTAATTTTACCCGGACTTTTTAGTTGGGTTCGTATTTTTTACCCGGACTTTTAGTTGGGTTCGTAATTTTACCCGGAGTTTTAGTTGGGTTCGTATTTTTACCCGGAGTTTTAGTTGGGTTCGTAATTTTACCCGGAGTTTTAGTTGGGTTCGTAATTTTACCCGGAGTTTTACTTGGGTTCGTAATTTTACCCGGACTTTTTAGTTGGGTTCGCATTTTTTACCCGGACTTTTAGTTGGGTTCGTAATTTTACCCGGAGTTTTAGTTGGGTTCGTAATTTCACCCGGAGTTTTAGATGGGTTCGTAATTTTACCATGAGTTTTAGTTGGGTGCGTATTTTTTACCTGGACTTTTTAGTTGGGGTTAGTATTTTTACCCGGAGTTTTAGTTGGGTTCGTATTTTTACCCGGAGTTTTAGTTGGGTTCGTAATTTTACCCGGACTTTTTAGTTGGGTTCGTAATTTTACCCGGAGTTTTAGTTGGGTTCGTAATTTTACCCGGAGTTTTAGTTGGGTTCGTAATTTTACCCGGAGTTTTAGTTGGGTTCGTAATTTTAGCCGGAGTTTTAGTTGGGTTCGTAATTTTACCCGGACTTTTTAGTTGGGTTCGTATTTTTTACCCGGACTTTTAGTTGGGTTCGTAATTTTACCCGGAGTTTTAGTTGGGTTCGTAATTTTACCCGGAGTTTTAGTAGAGTTCGTAATTTTACCCGGAGTTTTAGTTGGGTTCGTAATTTTACCCGGACTTTTTATTTGGGTTCGTAATTTTACCCGGACTTTTTAGTTGGGTTCGTAATTTTACCCGGAGTTTTAGTTGGGTTCGTAATTTTACCCGGAGTTTTACTTGGGTTCGTAATTTCACCCGGAGTTTTAGTTGGGTTCGTAATTTTACCCGGAGTTTTAGTTGGGTTCGTATTTTTTACCCGGGCTTTTAGTTGGGTTCGTAATTTTACCCGGAGTTTTAGTAGGATTCGTATTTTTTACAAGGAGTTTTAGTTGGGTTCGTATTTTTTTACCCGGAGTTTTAGTTGGGTTCTAAATGTTACCCGGACTTTTTTGTTTGGTTCGTATTTTTTACCCGGAGTTTTAGTTGGGTTCGTAATTTTACCCGGACTTTTTAGTTGGGTTCGTAATTTTACCCGGAGTTTTAGTTGGGTTCGTAATTTTACCCGGAGTTTTAGTTGGGTTCGTAATTTTACCCGGAGTCTTAGTTGGGTTCGTAATTTTACCCGGAGTTTTAGTTGGGTTCGTAATTTTACCCGGACTTTTTAGTTGGGTTCGTATTTTTTACCCGGACTTTTAGTTGGGTTCGTAATTTTACCCGGAGTTTTAGTTGGGTTCGTAATTTTACCCGGAGTTTTAGTTGAGTTGGTATTTTTACCCGGAGTTTTAGTTGGGTTCGTAATTTTACCCGGACTTTTTAGTTGGGTTCGTATTTTTTACCCGGACTTTTAGTTGGGTTCGTAATTTTATCCGGAGTTTTAGTTGGGTTCGTATCTTTTACCCGGACTTTTTAGTTGAGTTAGTATTTTTGCCCGGAGTTTTAGTTGGGTTCGTATTTTTTTACCCGGAGTTTTAGTTGGGTTCTAAATGTTACCCGGACTTTTTTGTTTGGTTCGTATTTTTTACCCGGAGTTTTAGTTGGGTTCGTAATTTTACCCGGAGTTTTAGTTGGGTTCGCAATTTTACCCGGACTTTTTAGTTGGGTTCGTATTTTTTACCCGGACTTTTAGTTGGGTTCGTAATTTTACCCGGACTTTTTAGTTGGGTTCGTAATTTTACCCGGAGTTTTAGTTGGGTTCGTAATTTTACCCGGAGTTTTAGTTGAGTTCGTAATTTTACCCGGAGTTTTAGTTGGGTTCGTAATTTTACCCGGACTTTTTATTTGGGTTCGTAATTTTACCCGGACTTTTTAGTTGGGTTCGTAATTTTACCCGGAGTTTTAGTTGGGTTCGTAATTTTACCCGGAGTTTTAGTTGGGTTCGTAATTTTACCCGGAGTTTTAGTTGGGTTCGTAATTTTACCCGGAGTTTTAGTTGGGTTCGTAATTTTACCCGGACTTTTTAGTTGGGTTCGTATTTTTTACCCGGACTTTTAGTTG
This sequence comes from Melinopterus prodromus, assembly GCA_964023965.1. Taxonomy (NCBI): domain Eukaryota; kingdom Metazoa; phylum Arthropoda; class Insecta; order Coleoptera; family Scarabaeidae; genus Melinopterus; species Melinopterus prodromus. The sequence continues at coordinate 37,884 of CAXIES010000427.1, forward strand.
GGTTCGTAATTTTACCCGGAGTTTTAGTTGGGTTCGTAATTTTACCCGGAGTTTTAGTAGAGTTCGTAATTTTACCCGGAGTTTTAGTTGGGTTCGTAATTTTACCCGGACTTTTTATTTGGGTTCGTAATTTTACCCGGACTTTTTAGTTGGGTTCGTAATTTTACCCGGAGTTTTAGTTGGGTTCGTAATTTTATCCGGAGTTTTACTTGGGTTCGTAATTTTACCCGGACATTTTAGTTGGGTTCGTATTTTTTACCCGGACTTTTAGTTGGGTTCGTAATTTTACCCGGAGTTTTAGTTGGGTTCGTAATTTCACCCGAAGTTTTAGTTGGGTTCGTAATTTTACCCGGAGTTTTAGTTGGGTTCGTATTTTTTACCTGGACTTTTTAGTTGGGGTTAGTATTTTTACCCGGAGTTTTAGTTGGGTTCGTATTTTTACCCGGAGTTTTAGTTGGGTTCGTAATTTTACCCGGAGTTTTAGTTGGGTTCGTATTTTTTACCCGGACATTTTAGTTGGGTTAGCATTTTTTACCCGGAGTTTTAGTTGGGTTAGTATTTTTACCCGGAGTTTTAGTTGGGTTCGTATTTTGTACCCGGACTTTTTAGTTGGGTTAGTATTTTTACCCGGAGTCTTAGTTGGGTTCGTATTTTTACCCGGAGTTTTAGTTGGGTTCGTAATTTTACCCGGAGTTTTAGTTGGGTTCGTATCTTTTACCCGGACTATTTAGTTGGGTTAGTATTTTTTACCCGGAGTTTTAGTTGGGTTCGTATTTTTTACCCGGAGTTTTAGTTGGGTTCGCATTTTTTACCCGGACTTTTTAGTTGGGGTTAGTATTTTTACCAGGAGTTTTAGTTGGGTTCGTAATTTTACCCGGAGTTTTAGTTGGGTTCGTAATTTTACCCGGAGTTTTAAGTTAGGTTCGTATTTTTACCCGGACTTTTTAGTTGGGTTCGTATTTTTTACCCGGAGTTTTAGTTGGGTTCGCATTTTTTACCCGGACTTTTTAGTTGGGTTAGTATTTTTACCAGGAGTTTTAGTTGGGTTCGTAATTTTACCCGGAGTTTTAGTTGGGTTCGTAATTTTACCCGGACTTTTTAGTTGGGTTCGTATTTTTTACCCGGACTTTTAGTTGGGTTCGTAATTTTACCCGGAGTTTTAGTTGGGTTCGTATTTTTTACCCGGAGTTTTAGTTGGATTCGTATTTTTTACAAGGAGTTTTAGTTGGGTTCGTATTTTCACCCGGAGTTTTAGTTGTGTTGGTAATTTTACCCGGAGTTTTAGTTGGGTTCATATTTTTTACCGGACTTTTTAGTTGGGTTCGTATTTTTTACCCGAAGTTTTAGTTGGGTTCGTATTTTTTACCCGGAGTTTTAGTTGGGTTCGTATTCTTACCCGGAGTTTTAGTTGGGTTCGTATCTTTACCCGGAGTTTTAGTTGGGTTCGTAATTTTATCCGGAGTTTTAGTTGGGTTCGTATTTTTTACCCGGATTTTTTAGTTGGGTTAGTATTTTTGCCCGGAGTTTTAGTTGGGTTAGTATTTTTTTACCCGGAGTTTTAGTTGGGTTCTAAATGTTACCCGGACTTTTTTGTTTGGTTCGTATTTTTTACCCGGAGTTTTAGTTGGGTTCGTATTTTTACCCGGAGTTTTAGTTGGGTTCGTAATTTTACCCGGAGTTTTAGTTGGGTTCGTAATTTTACCCGGAGTTTTACTTGGGTTCGTAATTTTACCCGGACTTTTTAGTTGGGTTCGTATTTTTTACCCGGACTTTTAGTTGGGTTCGTAATTTTACCCGGAGTTTTAGTTGGGTTCTCAATTTCACCCGGAGTTTTAGTTGGGTTCGTAATTTTACCAGAAGTTTTAGTTGGGTTCGTATTTTTTACCTGGACTTTTTAGTTGGGGTTAGTATTTTTACCCGGAGTTTTAGTTGGGTTCGTATTTTTACCCGGAGTTTTAGTTGGGTTCGTAATTTTACCCGGACTTTTTAGTTGGGTTCGTAATTTTACCCGGAGTTTTAGTTGGGTTCGTAATTTTACCCGGAGTTTTAGTTGGGTTCGTAATTTTACCCGGAGTTTTAGTTGGGTTCGTAATTTTAGCCGGAGTTTTAGTTGGGTTCGTAATTTTACCCGGACTTTTTAGTTGGGTTCGTATTTTTTACCCGGACTTTTAGTTGGGTTCGTAATTTTACCAGGAGTTTTAGTTGGGTTCGTAATTTTACCCGGAGTTTTAGTAGAGTTCGTAATTTTACCCGGAGTTTTAGTTGGGTTCGTAATTTTATCCGGACTTTTTATTTGGGTTCGTAATTTTACCCGGACTTTTTAGTTGGGTTCGTAATTTTACCCGGAGTTTTAGTTGGGTTCGTAATTTTACCCGGAGTTTTACTTGGGTTCGTAATTTTACCCGGACTTTTTAGTTGGGTTCGTATTTTTTACCCGGACTTTTAGTTGGGTTTGTAATTTTACCCGGAGTTTTAGTTGGGTTCGTAATTTCACCCGGAGTTTTAGTTGGGTTCGTAATTTTACCCGGAGTTTTAGTTGGGTTCGTATTTTTTACCCGGACTTTTAGTTGGGTTCGTAATTTTACCCGGAGTTTTAGTAGGATTCGTATTTTTTACAAGGAGTTTTAGTTGGGTTCGTATTTTTTTACCCGGAGTTTTAGTTGGGTTCTAAATGTTACCCGGACTTTTTTGTTTGGTTCGTATTTTTTACCCGGAGTTTTAGTTGGGTTCGTAATTTTACCCGGACTTTTTAGTTGGGTTCGTAATTTTACCCGGAGTTTTAGTTGGGTTCGTAATTTTACCCGGAGTTTTAGTTGGGTTCGTAATTTTACCCGGAGTCTTAGTTGGGTTCGTAATTTTACCCGGAGTTTTAGTTGGGTTCGTAATTTTACCCGGACTTTTTAGTTGGGTTCGTATTTTTTACCCGGACTTTTAGTTGGGTTCGTAATTTTACCCGGAGTTTTAGTTGGGTTCGTAATTTTACCCGGAGTTTTAGTTGAGTTGGTAATTTTACCCGGAGTTTTAGTTGGGTTCGTAATTTTACCCGGACTTTTTAGTTGGGTTCGTATTTTTTACCCGGACTTTTAGTTGGGTTCGTAATTTTATCCGGAGTTTTAGTTGGGTTCGTATCTTTTACCCGGACTTTTTAGTTGAGTTAGTATTTTTGCCCGGAGTTTTAGTTGGGTTCGTATTTTTTTACCCGGAGTTTTAGTTGGGTTCTAAATGTTACCCGGACTTTTTTGTTTGGTTCGTATTTTTTACCCGGGGTTTTAGTTGGGTTCGTAATTTTACCCGGAGTTTTAGTTGGGTTCGCAATTTTACCCGGACTTTTTAGTTGGGTTCGTATTTTTTACCCAGACTTTTAGTTGGGTTCGTAATTTTACCCGGACTTTTTAGTTGGGTTCGTAATTTTACCCGGAGTTTTAGTTGGGTTCGTAATTTTACCCGGAGTTTTAGTTGAGTTCGTAATTTTACCCGGAGTTTTAGTTGGGTTCGTAATTTTACCCGGACTTTTTATTTGGGTTCGTAATTTTACCCGGAGTTTTAGTTGGGTTCGTAATTTTACCCGGAGTTTTAGTTGGGTTCGTAATTTTACCCGGAGTTTTAGTTGGGTTCGTAATTTTACCCGGAGTTTTAGTTGGGTTCGTAATTTTACCCGGATTTTTTAGTTGGGTTCGTATTTTTTACCCGGACTTTTAGTTGGGTTCGTAATTTTACCCGGAGTTTTAGTTGGGTTCGTAATTTTACCCGGAGTTTTAGTAGAGTTCGTAATTTTACCCGGAGTTTTAGTTGGGTTCGTAATTTTACCCGGACTTTTTATTTGGGTTCGTAATTTTACCCGGACTTTTTAGTTGGGTTCGTAATTTTACCCGGAGTTTTAGTTGGGTTCGTAATTTTATCCGGAGTTTTACTTGGGTTCGTAATTTTACCCGGACATTTTAGTTGGGTTCGTATTTTTTACCCGGACTTTTAGTTGGGTTCGTAATTTCACCCGAAGTTTTAGTTGGGTTCGGAATTTTACCCATAGTTTTAGTTGGGTTCGTTTTACCTGGACTTTTTAGTTGGGGTTAGTATTTTTACCCGGAGTTTTAGTTGGGTTCGTATTTTTACCCGGAGTTTTAGTTGGGTTCGTAATTTTACCCGGAGTTTTAGTTGGGTTCGTATTTTTTACCCGGACATTTTAGTTGGGTTAGCATTTTTTACCCGGAGTTTTAGTTGGGTTAGTATTTTTACCCGGAGTTTTAGTTGGGTTCGTATTTTTACCCGGAGTTTTAGTTGGGTTCGTATTTTGTACCCGGACTTTTTAGTTGGGTTAGTATTTTTACCCGGAGTCTTAGTTGGGTTCGTATTTTTACCCGGAGTTTTAGTTGGGTTCGTAATTTTACCCGGAGTTTTAGTTGGGTTCGTATCTTTTACCCGGACTATTTAGTTGGGTTAGTATTTTTTACCCGGAGTTTTAGTTGGGTTCGTATTTTTTACCCGGAGTTTTAGTTGGGTTCGCATTTTTTACCCGGACTTTTTAGTTGGGTTAGTATTTTTACCAGGAGTTTTAGTTGGGTTCGTAATTTTACCCGGAGTTTTAGTTGGGTTCGTAATTTTACCCGGAGTTTTAAGTTAGGTTCGTATTTTTACCCGGACTTTTTAGTTGGGTTCGTATTTTTTACCCGGAGTTTTAGTTGGGTTCGCATTTTTTACCCGGACTTTTTAGTTGGGTTAGTATTTTTACCAGGAGTTTTAGTTGGGTTCGTAATTTTACCCGGAGTTTTAGTTGGGTTCGTAATTTTACCCGGACTTTTTAGTTGGGTTCGTATTTTTTACCCTGACTTTTAGTTGGGTTCGTAATTTTACCCGGAGTTTTAGTTGGGTTCGTATTTTTTACCCGGAGTTTTAGTTGGATTCGTATTTTTTACAAGGAGTTTTAGTTGGGTTCGTATTTTTACCCGGAGTTTTAGTTGTGTTGGTAATTTGACCCGGAGTTTTAGTTGGGTTCATATTTTTTACCGGACTTTTTAGTTGGGTTCGTATTTTTTACCCGAAGTTTTAGTTGGGTTCGAATTTCTTACCCGGAGTTTTAGTTGGGTTCGTATTTTTACCCGGAGTTTTAGTTGGGTTCGTATCTTTACCCGGAGTTTTAGTTGGGTTCGTAATTTTATCCGGAGTTTTAGTTGGGTTCGTATTTTTTACCCGGATTTTTTAGTTGGGTAGTATTTTTGCCCGGAGTTTTAGTTGGGTTCGTATTTTTTTACCCGGAGTTTTAGTTGGGTTCTAAATGTTACCCGGACTTTTTTGTTTGGTTCGTATTTTTTACCCGGAGTTTTAGTTGGGTTCGTATTTTTACCCGGAGTTTTAGTTGGGTTCGTAATTTTACCCGGAGTTTTAGTTGGGTTCGTATTTTTACCCGGAGTTTTAGTTGGGTTCGTAATTTTACCCGGAGTTTTAGTTGGGTTCGTAATTTTACCCGGAGTTTTACTTGGGTTCGTAATTTTACCCGGACTTTTTAGTTGGGTTCGTATTTTTTACCCGGAATTTTAGTTGGGTTCGTAATTTTACCCGGAGTTTTAGTTGGGTTCGTAATTTCACCCGGAGTTTTAGTTGGGTTCGTAATTTTACCCGGAGTTTTAGTTGGGTTCGTATTTTTTACCTGGACTTTTTAGTTGGGGTTAGTATTTTTACCCGGAGTTTTAGTTGGGTTCGTATTTTTACCCGGAGTTTTAGTTGGGTTCGTAATTTTACCCGGAGTTTTAGTTGGGTTCGTATTTTTTACCCGGACATTTTAGTTGGGTTAGCATTTTTTACCCGGAGTTTTAGTTGGGTTAGTATTTTTACCCGGAGTTTTAGTTGGGTTCGTATTTTTACCCGGAGTTTTAGTTGGGTTCGTATTTTGTACCCGGACTTTTTAGTTGGGTTAGTATTTTTACCCGGAGTTTTAGTTGGGTTCGTATTTTTACCCGGAGTTTTAGTTGGGTTCGTAATTTTACCCGGAGTTTTAGTTGGGTTCGTAATTTTACCCGGAGTTTTAGTTGAGTTGGTAATTTTACCCGGAGTTTTAGTTGGGTTCGTAATTTTACCCGGACTTTTTAGTTGGGTTCGTATTTTTTACCCGGACTTTTAGTTGGGTTCGTAATTTTATCCGGAGTTTTAGTTGGGTTCGTATCTTTTACCCGGACTTTTTAGTTGAGTTAGTATTTTTGCCCGGAGTTTTAGTTGGGTTCGTATTTTTTTACCCGGAGTTTTAGTTGGGTTCTAAATGTTACCCGGACTTTTTTGTTTGGTTCATATTTTTTACCCGGGGTTTTAGTTGGGTTCGTAATTTTACCCGGAGTTTTAGTTGGGTTCGCAATTTTACCCGGACTTTTTAGTTGGGTTCGTATTTTTTACCCGGACTTTTAGTTGGGTTCGTAATTTTACCCGGACTTTTTAGTTGGGTTCGTAATTTTACCCGGAGTTTTAGTTGGGTTCGTAATTTTACCCGGAGTTTTAGTTGAGTTCGTAATTTTACCCGGAGTTTTAGTTGGGTTCGTAATTTTACCCGGACTTTTTATTTGGGTTCGTAATTTTACCCGGAGTTTTAGTTGGGTTCGTAATTTTACCCGGAGTTTTAGTTGGGTTCGTAATTTTACCCGGAGTTTTAGTTGGGTTCGTAATTTTACCCGGAGTTTTAGTTGGGTTCGTAATTTTACCCGGATTTTTTAGTTGGGTTCGTATTTTTTACCCGGACTTTTAGTTGGGTTCGTAATTTTACCCGGAGTTTTAGTTGGGTTCGTAATTTTACCCGGAGTTTTAGTAGAGTTCGTAATTTTACCCGGAGTTTTAGTTGGGTTCGTAATTTTACCCGGACTTTTTATTTGGGTTCGTAATTTTACCCGGACTTTTTAGTTGGGTTCGTAATTTTACCCGGAGTTTTAGTTGGGTTCGTAATTTTATCCGGAGTTTTACTTGGGTTCGTAATTTTACCCGGACATTTTAGTTGGGTTCGTATTTTTTACCCGGACTTTTAGTTGGGTTCGTAATTTTACCCGGAGTTTTAGTTGGGTTCGTAATTTCACCCGGAGTTTTAGTTGGGTTCGTAATTTTACCCGGAGTTTTAGTTGGGTTCGTATTTTTTACCTGGACTTTTTAGTTGGGGTTAGTATTTTTACCCGGAGTTTTAGTTGGGTTCGTATTTTTACCCGGAGTTTTAGTTGGGTTCGTAATTTTACCCGGAGTTTTAGTTGGGTTCGTATTTTTTACCCGGACATTTTAGTTGGGTTAGCATTTTTTACCCGGAGTTTTAGTTGGGTTAGTATTTTTACCCGGAGTTTTAGTTGGGTTCGTATTTTTACCCGGAGTTTTAGTTGGGTTCGTATTTTGTACCCGGACTTTTTAGTTGGGTTAGTATTTTTACCCGGAGTTTTAGTTGGGTTCGTAATTTTACCCGGAGTTTTAGTTGGGTTCGTATCTTTTACCCGGACTATTTAGTTGGGTTAGTATTTTTTACCCGGAGTTTTAGTTGGGTTCGTATTTTTTACCCGGAGTTTTAGTTGGGTTCGCATTTTTTACCCGGACTTTTTAGTTGGGTTAGTATTTTTACCAGGAGTTTTAGTTGGGTTCGTAATTTTACCCGGAGTTTTAGTTGGGTTCGTAATTTTACCCGGAGTTTTAAGTTAGGTTCGTATTTTTACCCGGACTTTTTAGTTGGGTTCGTATTTTTTACCCGGAGTTTTAGTTGGGTTCGCATTTTTTACCCGGACTTTTTAGTTGGGTTAGTATTTTTACCAGGAGTTTTAGTTGGGTTCGTAATTTTACCCGGAGTTTTAGTTGGATTCGTATTTTTTACAAGGAGTTTTAGTTGGGTTCGTATTTTTACCCGGAGTTTTAGTTGTGTTGGTAATTTTACCCGGAGTTTTAGTTGGGTTCATATTTTTTACCGGACTTTTTAGTTGGGTTCGTATTTTTTACCCGAAGTTTTAGTTGGGTTCGAATTTTTTACCCGGAGTTTTAGTTGGGTTCGTATTTTTACCCGGAGTTTTAGTTGGGTTCGTATCTTTACCCGGAGTTTTAGTTGGGTTCGTAATTTTATCCGGAGTTTTAGTTGGGTTCGTATTTTTTACCCGGATTTTTTAGTTGGGTTAGTATTTTTGCCCGGAGTTTTAGTTGGGTTCGTATTTTTTTACCCGGAGTTTTAGTTGGGTTCTAAATGTTACCCGGACTTTTTTGTTTGGTTCGTATTTTTTACCCGGAGTTTTAGTTGGGTTCGTATTCTTACCCGGAGTTTTAGTTGGGTTCGTAATTTTACCCGGAGTTTTAGTTGGGTTCGTATTTTTACCCGGAGTTTTAGTTGGGTTCGTAATTTTACCCGGAGTTTTAGTTGGGTTCGTAATTTTACCCGGAGTTTTACTTGGGTTCGTAATTTTACCCGGACTTTTTAGTTGGGTTCGTATTTTTTACCCGGAATTTTAGTTGGGTTCGTAATTTTACCCGGAGTTTTAGTTGGGTTCGTAATTTCACCCGGAGTTTTAGTTGGGTTCGTAATTTTACCCGGAGTTTTAGTTGGGTTCGTATTTTTTACCTGGACTTTTTAGTTGGGGTTAGTATTTTTACCCGGAGTTTTAGTTGGGTTCGTATTTTTACCCGGAGTTTTAGTTGGGTTCGTAATTTTACCCGGAGTTTTAGTTGGGTTCGTATTTTTTACCCGGACATTTTAGTTGGGTTAGCATTTTTTACCCGGAGTTTTAGTTGGGTTAGTATTTTTACCCGGAGTTTTAGTTGGGTTCGTATTTTTACCCGGAGTTTTAGTTGGGTTCGTATTTTGTACCCGGACTTTTTAGTTGGGTTAGTATTTTTACCCGGAGTTTTAGTTGGGTTCGTATTTTTACCCGGAGTTTTAGTTGGGTTCGTAATTTTACCCGGAGTTTTAGTTGGGTTCGTATCTTTTACCCGGACTATTTAGTTGGGTTAGTAGTTTTTACCCGGAGTTTTAGTTGGGTTCGTATTTTTTACCCGGAGTTTTAGTTGGGTTCGTAATTTTAACCGGAGTTTTAGTTGGGTTCGTAATTTTACCCGGAGTTTTAGTTGAGTTGGTAATTTTACCCGGAGTTTTAGTTGGGTTCGTAATTTTATCCGGAGTTTTAGTTGGGTTCGTATCTTTTACCCGGACTTTTTAGTTGAGTTAGTATTTTTGCCCGGAGTTTTAGTTGGGTTCGTATTTTTTTACCCGGAGTTTTAGTTGGGTTCTAAATGTTACCCGGACTTTTTTGTTTGGTTCGTATTTTTTACCCGGAGTTTTAGTTGGGTTCGTAATTTTACCCGGAGTTTTAGTTGGGTTCGCAATTTTACCCGGACTTTTTAGTTGGGTTCGTATTTTTTACCCGGACTTTTAGTTGGGATCGTAATTTTACCCGGACTTTTTAGTTGGGTTCGTAATTTTACCCGGAGTTTTAGTTGGGTTCGTAATTTTACCCGGAGTTTTAGTTGAGTTCGTAATTTTACCCGGAGTTTTAGTTGGGTTCGTAATTTTACCCGGACTTTTTATTTGGGTTCGTAATTTTACCCGGAGTTTTAGTTGGGTTCGTAATTTTACCCGGAGTTTTAGTTGGGTTCGTAATTTTACCCGGAGTTTTAGTTGGGTTCGTAATTTTACCCGGAGTTTTAGTTGGGTTCGTAATTTTACCCGGATTTTTTAGTTGGGTTCGTATTTTTTACCCGGACTTTTAGTTGGGTTCGTAATTTTACCCGGAGTTTTAGTTGGGTTCGTAATTTTACCCGGAGTTTTAGTAGAGTTCGTAATTTTACCCGGAGTTTTAGTTGGGTTCGTAATTTTACCCGGACTTTTTATTTGGGTTCGTAATTTTACCCGGACTTTTTAGTTGGGTTCGTAATTTTACCCGGAGTTTTAGTTGGGTTCGTAATTTTATCCGGAGTTTTACTTGGGTTCGTAATTTTACCCGGACATTTTAGTTGGGTTCGTATTTTTTACCCGGACTTTTAGTTGGGTTCGTAATTTTACCCGGAGTTTTAGTTGGGTTCGTAATTTCACCCGGAGTTTTAGTTGGGTTCGTAATTTTACCCGGAGTTTTAGTTGGGTTCGTATTTTTTACCTGGACTTTTTAGTTGGGGTTAGTATTTTTACCCGGAGTTTTAGTTGGGTTCGTATTTTTACCCGGAGTTTTAGTTGGGTTCGTAATTTTACCCGGAGTTTTAGTTGGGTTCGTATTTTTTACCCGGACATTTTAGTTGGGTTAGCATTTTTTACCCGGAGTTTTAGTTGGGTTAGTATTTTTACCCGGAGTGTTAGTTGGGTTCGTATTTTTACCCGGAGTTTTAGTTGGGTTCGTATTTTGTACCCGGACTTTTTAGTTGGGTTAGTATTTTTACCCGGAGTCTTAGTTGGGTTCGTATTTTTACCCGGAGTTTTAGTTGGGTTCGTAATTTTACCCGGAGTTTTAGTTGGGTTCGTATCTTTTACCCGGACTAGTTAGTTGGGTTAGTATTTTTTACCCGGAGTTTTAGTTGGGTTCGTATTTTTTACCCGGAGTTTTAGTTGGGTTCGCATTTTTTACCCGGACTTTTTAGTTGGGTTAGTATTTTTACCAGGAGTTTTAGTTGGGTTCGTAATTTTACCCGGAGTTTTAGTTGGGTTCGTAATTTTACCCGGAGTTTTAAGTTAGGTTCGTATTTTTACCCGGACTTTTTAGTTGGGTTCGTATTTTTTACCCGGAGTTTTAGTTGGGTTCGCATTTTTTACCCGGACTTTTAGTTGGGTTAGTATTTTTACCAGGAGTTTTAGTTGGGTTCGTAATTTTACCCGGAGTTTTAGTTGGGTTCGTAATTTTACCCGGACTTTTTAGTTGGGTTCGTATTTTTTACCCTGACTTTTAGTTGGGTTCGTAATTTTACCCGGAGTTTTAGTTGGGTTCGTATTTTTTACCCGGGTTTTAGTTGGGTTCGTATTTTTACCCGGAGTTTTAGTTGTGTTGGTAATTTTACCCGGAGTTTTAGTTGGGTTCATATTTTTTACCGGACTTTTTAGTTGGGTTCGTATTTTTTACCCGAAGTTTTAGTTGGGTTCGAATTTTTTACCCGGAGTTTTAGTTGGGTTCGTATTTTTACCCGGAGTTTTAGTTGGGTTCGTATCTTTACCCGGAGTTTTAGTTGGGTTCGTAATTTTATCCGGAGTTTTAGTTGGGTTCGTATTTTTTACCCGGATTTTTTAGTTGGGTTAGTATTTTTGCCCGGAGTTTTAGTTGGGTTCGTATTTTTTTACCCGGAGTTTTAGTTGGGTTCTAAATGTTACCCGGACTTTTTTGTTTGGTTCGTATTTTTTACCCGGAGTTTTAGTTGGGTTCGTATTTTTACCCGGAGTTTTAGTTGGGTTCGTAATTTTACCCGGAGTTTTAGTTGGGTTCGTATTTTTACCCGGAGTTTTAGTTGGGTTCGTAATTTTACCCGGAGTTTTAGTTGGGTTCGTAATTTTACCCGGAGTTTTACTTGGGTTCGTAATTTTACCCGGACTTTTTAGTTGGGTTCGTATTTTTTACCCGGAATTTTAGTTGGGTTCGTAATTTTACCCGGAGTTTTAGTTGGGTTCGTAATTTCACCCGGAGTTTTAGTTGGGTTCGTAATTTTACCCGGAGTTTTAGTTGGGTTCGTATTTTTTACCTGGACTTTTTAGTTGGGGTTAGTATTTTTACCCGGAGTTTTAGTTGGGTTCGTATTTTTACCCGGAGTTTTAGTTGGGTTCGTAATTTTACCCGGAGTTTTAGTTGGGTTCGTATTTTTTACCCGGACATTTTAGTTGGGTTAGCATTTTTTACCCGGAGTTTTAGTTGGGTTAGTATTTTTACCCGGAGTTTTAGTTGGGTTCGTATTTTTACCCGGAGTTTTAGTTGGGTTCGTATTTTGTACCCGGACTTTTTAGTTGGGTTAGTATTTTTACCCGGAGTTTTAGTTGGGTTCGTATTTTTACCCGGAGTTTTAGTTGGGTTCGTAATTTTACCCGGAGTTTTAGTTGGGTTCGTATCTTTTACACGGACTATTTAGTTGGGTTAGTATTTTTTACCCGGAGTTTTAGTTGGGTTCGTATTTTTTACCCGGAGTTTTAGTTGGGTTCGCATTTTTTACCCGGACTTTTTAGTTGGGTTAGTATTTTTACCAGGAGTTTTAGTTGGGTTCGTAATTTTACCCGGAGTTTTAGTTGGGTTCGTAATTTTACCCGGAGTTTTAAGTTAGGTTCGTATTTTTACCCGGACTTTTTAGTTGGGTTCGTATTTTTTACCCGGAGTTTTAGTTGGGTTCGCATTTTTTACCCGGACTTTTTAGTTGGGTTAGTATTTTTACCAGGAGTTTTAGTTGGGTTCGTAATTTTACCCGGAGTTTTAGTTGGGTTCGTAATTTTACCCGGACTTTTTAGTTGGGTTCGTATTTTTTACCCGGACTTTTAGTTGGGTTCGTAATTTTACCCGGAGTTTTAGTTGGGTTCGTATTTTTTACCCGGAGTTTTAGTTGGATTCGTATTTTTTACAAGGAGTTTTAGTTTGGTTCGTATTTTTACCCGGAGTTTTAGTTGTGTTGGTAATTTTACCCGGAGTTTTAGTTGGGTTCATATTTTTTACCGGACTTTTTAGTTGGGTTCGTATTTTTTACCCGAAGTTTTAGTTGGGTTCGTATTTTTTACCCGGAGTTTTAGTTGGGTTCGTATTTTTACCCGGAGTTTTAGTTGGGTTCGTATCTTTACCCGGAGTTTTAGTTGGGTTCGTAATTTTATCCGGAGTTTTAGTTGGGTTCGTATTTTTTACCCGGATTTTTTAGTTGGGTTAGTATTTTTGCCCGGAGTTTTAGTTGGGTTCGTATTTTTTTACCCGGAGTTCTAGTTGGGTTCTAAATGTTACCCGGACTTTTTTGTTTGGTTCGTATTTTTTACCCGGAGTTTTAGTTGGGTTCGTATTTTTACCCGGAGTTTTAGTTGGGTTCGTAATTTTACCCGGAGTTTTAGTTGGGTTCGTATTTTTACCCGGAGTTTTAGTTGGGTTCGTAATTTTACCCGGAGTTTTAGTTGGGTTCGTAATTTTACCCGGAGTTTTACTTGGGTTCGTAATTTTACCCGGACTTTTTAGTTGGGTTCGTATTTTTTACCCGGACTTTTAGTTGGGTTCGTAATTTTACCCGGAGTTTTAGTTGGGTTCGTAATTTCACCCGGAGTTTTAGTTGGGTTCGTAATTTTACCCGGAGTTCTAGTTGGGTTCGTATTTTTTACCTGGACTTTTTAGTTGGGGTTAGTATTTTTACCCGGAGTTTTAGTTGGGTTCGTATTTTTACCCGGAGTTTTAGTTGGGTTCGTAATTTTACCCGGAGTTTTAGTTGGGTTCGTATTTTTTACCCGGACATTTTAGTTGGGTTAGCATTTTTTACCCGGAGTTTTAGTTGGGTTAGTATTTTTACCCGGAGTTTTAGTTGGGTTCGTATTTTTACCCGGAGTTTTAGTTGGGTTCGTATTTTGTACCCGGACTTTTTAGTTGGGTTAGTATTTTTACCCGGAGTTTTAGTTGGGTTCGTATTTTTACCCGGAGTTTTAGTTGGGTTCGTAATTTTACCCGGAGTTTTAGTTGGGTTCGTATCTTTTACCCGGACTATTTAGTTGGGTTAGTATTTTTTACCCGGAGTTTTAGTTGGGTTCGTATTTTTACCCGGAGTTTTAGTTGGGTTCGTAATTTTACCCGGAGTTTTAGTTGGGTTCGTATCTTTTACACGGACTATTTAGTTGGGTTAGTATTTTTTACCCGGAGTTTTAGTTGGGTTCGTATTTTTTACCCGGAGTTTTAGTTGGGTTCGCATTTTTTACCCGGACTTTTTAGTTGGGTTAGTATTTTTACCAGGAGTTTTAGTTGGGTTCGTAATTTTACCCGGAGTTTTAGTTGGGTTCGTAATTTTACCCGGAGTTTTAAGTTAGGTTCGTATTTTTACCCGGACTTTTTAGTTGGGTTCGTATTTTTTACCCGGAGGTTTAGTTGGGTTCGCATTTTTTACCCGGACTTTTTAGTTGGGTTAGTATTTTTACCAGGAGTTTTAGTTGGGTTCGTAATTTTACCCGGAGTTTTAGTTGGGTTCGTAATTTTACCCGGACTTTTTAGTTGGGTTCGTATTTTTTACCCGGACTTTTAGTTGGGTTCGTAATTTTACCCGGAGTTTTAGTTGGGTTCGTATTTTTTACCCGGAGTTTTAGTTGGATTCGTATTTTTTACAAGGAGTTTTAGTTTGGTTCGTATTTTTACCCGGAGTTTTAGTTGTGTTGGTAATTTTACCCGGAGTTTTAGTTGGGTTCATATTTTTTACCGGACTTTTTAGTTGGGTTCGTATTTTTTACCCGAAGTTTTAGTTGGGTTCGTATTTTTTACCCGGAGTTTTAGTTGGGTTCGTATTTCTACCCGGAGTTTTAGTTGGGTTCGTATCTTTACCCGGAGTTTTAGTTGGGTTCGTAATTTTATCCGGAGTTTTAGTTGGGTTCGTATTTTTTACCCGGATTTTTTAGTTGGGTTAGTATTTTTGCCCGGAGTTTTAGTTGGGTTCGTATTTTTTTACCCGGAGTTCTAGTTGGGTTCTAAATGTTACCCGGACTTTTTTGTTTGGTTCGTATTTTTTACCCGGAGTTTTAGTTGGGTTCGTATTTTTACCCGGAGTTTTAGTTGGGTTCGTAATTTTACCCGGAGTTTTAGTTGGGTTCGTATTTTTACCCGGAGTTTTAGTTGGGTTCGTAATTTTACCCGGAGTTTTAGTTGGGTTCGTAATTTTACCCGGAGTTTTACTTGGGTTCGTAATTTTACCCGGACTTTTTAGTTGGGTTCGTATTTTTTACCCGGACTTTTAGTTGGGTTCGTAATTTTACCCGGAGTTTTAGTTGGGTTCGTAATTTCACCCGGAGTTTTAGTTGGGTTCGTAATTTTACCCGGAGTTCTAGTTGGGTTCGTATTTTTTACCTGGACTTTTTAGTTGGGGTTAGTATTTTTACCCGGAGTTTTAGTTGGGTTCGTATTTTTACCCGGAGTTTTAGTTGGGTTCGTAATTTTACCCGGAGTTTTAGTTGGGTTCGTATTTTTTACCCGGACATTTTAGTTGGGTTAGCATTTTTTACCCGGAGTTTTAGTTGGGTTAGTATTTTTACCCGGAGTTTTAGTTGGGTTCGTATTTTTACCCAGAGTTTTAGTTGGGTTCGTATTTTGTACCCGGACTTTTTAGTTGGGTTAGTATTTTTACCCGGAGTTTTAGTTGGGTTCGTATTTTTACCCGGAGTTTTAGTTGGGTTCGTAATTTTACCCGGAGTTTTAGTTGGGTTCGTATCTTTTACCCGGACTATTTAGTTGGGTTAGTATTTTTTACCCGGAGTTTTAGTTGGGTTCGTATTTTTTACCCGGAGTTTTAGTTGGGTTCGCATTTTTTACCCGGACTTTTTAGTTGGGTTATTATTTTTACCAGGAGTTTTAGTTGGGTTCGTAATTTTACCCGGAGTTTTAGTTGGGTTCGTAATTTTACCCGGAGTTTTAAGTTAGGTTCGTATTTTTACCCGGACTTTTTAGTTGGGTTCGTATTTTTTACCCGGAGTTTTAGTTGGGTTCGCATTTTTTACCCGGACTTTTTAGTTGGGTTAGTATTTTTACCAGGAGTTTTAGTTGGGTTCGTAATTTTACCCGGAGTTTTAGTTGGGTTCGTAATTTTGCCCGGACTTTTTAGTTGGGTTCGTATTTTTTACCAGGACGTTTAGTTGGGTTCGTAATTTTACCCGGAGTTTTAGTTGGGTTCGTATTTTTTACCCGGAGTTTTAGTTGGATTCGTATTTTTTACAAGGAGTTTTAGTTGGGTTCGTATTTTTACCCGGAGTTTTAGTTGTGTTGGTAATTTTACCCGGAGTTTTAGTTGGGTTCATATTTTTTACCGGACTTTTTAGTTGGGTTCGTATTTTTTACCCGAAGTTTTAGTTGGGTTCGTATTTTTTACCCGGAGTTTTAGTTGGGTTCGTATTTTTACCCGGAGTTTTAGTTGGGTTCGTATCTTTACCCGGAGTTTTAGTTGGGTTCGTAATTTTATCCGGAGTTTTAGTTGGGTTCGTATTTTGTACCCGGATTTTTTAGTTGGGTTAGTATTTTTGCCCGGAGTTTTAGTTGGGTTCGTATTTTTTTACCCGGAGTTTTAGTTGGGTTCTAAATGTTACCCGGACTTTTTTGTTTGGTTCGTATTTTTTACCCGGAGTTTTAGTTGGGTTCGTATTTTTACCCGGAGTTTTAGTTGGGTTCGTAATTTTACCTGGAGTTTTAGTTGGGTTCGTATTTTTTACCCGGACATTTTAGTTGGGTTAGCATTTTTTACCCGGAGTTTTAGTTGGGTTCGTACTTTTTACCCGGAGTTTTAGTTGGGTTCGTATTTTTTACCCGGAGTTTTAGTTGGGTTCGTATTTTTTACCCGGACTTTTTAGTTGGGTAAGTATTTTTACCTGGAGTTTTAGTTGGGTTCGTATTTTTACCCGGAGTTTTAGTTGGGTTCGTAGTTTTACCCGGAGTTTTAGTTGGGTTCGTATCTTTTACCCGGACTATTTAGTTGGGTTAGTATTTTTTACCCGGAGTTTTAGTTGGGTTCGTATTTTTTACCCGGAGTTTTAGTTGGGTTCGCATTTTTTACCCGGAATTTTTAGTTGGGTTAGTATTTTTACCCGGAGTTTTAGTAGGGTTTGTATTTTTACCCGGAGTTTTAGTTGGGTTCGTAATTTTACCCGGAGTTTTAGTTGGGTTCGTATTTTTAACTCGGACTTTTTAGTTGGGTTAGTATTTTTACCCGGAGTTTTAGTTGGGTTCGTATTTTTACCCGGAGTTTTAGTTGGGTTCGTTATTTTATCCGGAGTGTTAGTTGGGTTCGTATTTTTTACCCGGACTTTTTAGTTGGGTTAGTATTTTTGCCCGGAGTTTTAGTTGGGTTAGTATTTTTACCAGGAGTTTTAGTTGGGTTCGTAATTTTACCCGGAGTTTTAGTTGGGTTCGTAATTTTGCCCGGACTTTTTAGTTGGGTTCGTATTTTTTACCAGGACGTTTAGTTGGGTTCGTAATTTTACCCGGAGTTTTAGTTGGGTTCGTATTTTTTACCCGGAGTTTTAGTTGGATTCGTATTTTTTACAAGGAGTTTTAGTTGGGTTCGTATTTTTACCCGGAGTTTTAGTTGTGTTGGTAATTTTACCCGGAGTTTTAGTTGGGTTCATATTTTTTACCGGACTTTTTAGTTGGGTTCGTATTTTTTACCCGAAGTTTTAGCTGGGTTCGTATTTTTTACCCGGAGTTTTAGTTGGGTTCGTATTTTTACCCGGAGTTTTAGTTGGGTTCGTATCTTTACCCGGAGTTTTAGTTGGGTTCGTAATTTTATCCGGAGTTTTAGTTGGGTTCGTATTTTGTACCCGGATTTTTTAGTTGGGTTAGTATTTTTGCCCGGAGTTTTAGTTGGGTTCGTATTTTTTTACCCGGAGTTTTAGTTGGGTTCTAAATGTTACCCGGACTTTTTTGTTTGGTTCGTATTTTTTACCCG
Source organism: Melinopterus prodromus (assembly GCA_964023965.1). Taxonomy (NCBI): domain Eukaryota; kingdom Metazoa; phylum Arthropoda; class Insecta; order Coleoptera; family Scarabaeidae; genus Melinopterus; species Melinopterus prodromus. The sequence continues at coordinate 55,416 of CAXIES010000427.1, forward strand.
GAGTTTTAGTTGGGTTCGTATTTTTACCCGGAGTTTTAGTTGGGTTCGTAATTTTACCTGGAGTTTTAGTTGGGTTCGTATTTTTTACCCGGACATTTTAGTTGGGTTAGCATTTTTTACCCGGAGTTTTAGTTGGGTTCGTACTTTTTACCCGGAGTTTTAGTTGGGTTCGTATTTTTTACCCGGAGTTTTAGTTGGGTTCGTATTTTTTACCCGGACTTTTTAGTTGGGTAAGTATTTTTACCTGGAGTTTTAGTTGGGTTCGTATTTTTACCCGGAGTTTTAGTTGGGTTCGTAGTTTTACCCGGAGTTTTAGTTGGGTTCGTATCTTTTACCCGGACTATTTAGTTGGGTTAGTATTTTTTACCCGGAGTTTTAGTTGGGTTCGTATTTTTTACCCGGAGTTTTAGTTGGGTTCGCATTTTTTACCCGGAATTTTTAGTTGGGTTAGTATTTTTACCCGGAGTTTTAGTAGGGTTTGTATTTTTACCCGGAGTTTTAGTTGGGTTCGTAATTTTACCCGGAGTTTTAGTTGGGTTCGTATTTTTAACTCGGACTTTTTAGTTGGGTTAGTATTTTTACCCGGAGTTTTAGTTGGGTTCGTATTTTTACCCGGAGTTTTAGTTGGGTTCGTAATTTTATCCGGAGTGTTAGTTGGGTTCGTATTTTTTACCCGGACTTTTTAGTTGGGTTAGTATTTTTGCCCGGAGTTTTAGTTGGGTTCGTATTTTTTACCCGGAGTTTTAGTTGGGTTCGTAATTTTACCCGGAGGTTTAGTTGGGTTCGTAATTTTATCCGGAGTTTTAGTTGGGTTCGTATTTTTTACCCGGAGTTTTAGTTGGGTTCGTAATTTTACCCGGAGTTTTAGTTGGGTTCGTATTTTTTACCCGGACTTTTTAGTTGGGTTAGTATTTTTACCCGGAGTTTTAGTTGGGTTCGTATTTTTACCCGGAGTTTTAGTTGGGTTCGTATTTTTACCCGGAGTTTTAGTTGGGTTCGTAATTTTAGCCGGAGTTTTAGTTGGGTTCGTATTTTTTACCCGGACTTTTTAGTTGGGTTAGTATTTTTGCCCGGAGTTTTAGTTGGGTTCGTATTTTTTTACCCGGAGTTTTAGTTGGGTTCTAAATGTTACCCGGACTTTTTTGTTTGGTTCGTATTTTTTACCCGGAGTTTTAGTTGGGTTCGTAATTTTACCTGGAGTTTTAAGTTAGGTTCGTATTTTTACCCGGACTTTTTAGTTGGGTTCGTATTTTTTACCCGGACTTTTAGTTGGGTTCGTAATTTTACCCGGAGTTTTAGTTTGGTTCGTAATTTTACCCGGAGTTTTAGTTGGGTTCGTAATTTTACCCGGAGTCTTGAGTTACCCGGACTTTTTAGTTGGGTTCGTATTTTTACCCGGACTTTTAGCTGGGTTCGTAATTTTACCCGGAGTTTTACTTGGGTTCGTAATTTTACACGGAGTTTTAGTTGGGTTCGTAATTTTACCCGGAGTTTTAGTTGGGTTCGTAATTTTACCCGGACTTTTTAGTTGGGTTCGTATTTTTTACCCGGACTTTTAGTTGGGTTCGTAATTTTACCCGGAGTTTTAGTTGGGTTCGTAATTTTACCCGGAGTTTTAGTTGAGTTAGTAATTTTACCCGGAGTTTTAGTTGGGTTCGTAATTTTACCCGGACTTTTTAGTTGGGTTCGTAATTTTACCCGGAGTCTTAAGTTAGGTTCGTATTTTTTATCCGGACTTTTTAGTTGGGTTCGTATTTTTTACCCGGAGTTTTAGTTGGGTTCGTAATTTTACCCGGAGTTTTAGTTGGGTTCGCAATTTTATCCGGACTTTTTAGTTGGGTTCGTATTTTTTACCCGGACTTTTAGTTGGGTTCGTAATTTTACCCGGAGTTTTAGTTGGGTTCGTAATTTTACCCGGAGTTTTAGTTGGGTTCGTAATTTTACCCGGACTTTTTAGTTGGGTTCGTAATTTTACCCGGACTTTTTAGTCGGGTTCGTAATTTGATCCGGACTTTTAGTTGGGTTCGTAATTTTACCCGGAGTTTTAATTGGGTTCGTAATTTTACCCGGAGTTTTAGTTGCGTTCGTAATTTTACCCGGAGTTGTACTTGGGTTCGTAATTTCCCCGGTGTTTTACTTGGGTTCGTAATTTTACCCGGAGTTTTAGTTGGGTTCGTAATTTTACCCGGAGTTTTAGTTGGGTTCGTAATTTTACCCGGACTTTTTAGTTGGGTTCGTATTTTTTACCCGGACTTTTAGTTGGGTTCGTAATTTTACCCGGAGTTTTAGTTGGGTTCGTAATTTTACCCGGAGTTTTAGTTGGGTTCGTAATTTTATCCGGAGTTTTAGTTGGGTTCGTATTTTTTACCCGGAGTTTTAGTTGGGTTCGTAATTTTACCCGGAGTTTTAGTTGGGTTCGTATTTTTTACCCGGACTTTTTAGTTGGGTTAGTATTTTTACCCGGAGTTTTAGTTGGGTTCGTATTTTTACCCGGAGTTTTAGTTGGGTTCGTATTTTTACCCGGAGTTTTAGTTGGGTTCGTAATTTTAGCCGGAGTTTTAGTTGGGTTCGTATTTTTTACCCGGACTTTTTAGTTGGGTTAGTATTTTTGCCCGGAGTTTTAGTTGGGTTCGTATTTTTTACCCGGAGTTTTAGTTGGGTTCTAAATGTTACCCGGACTTTTTTGTTTGGTTCGTATTTTTTACCCGGAGTTTTAGTTGGGTTCGTAATTTTACCTGGAGTTTTAAGTTAGGTTCGTATTTTTACCCGGACTTTTTAGTTGGGTTCGTATTTTTTACCCGGACTTTTAGTTGGGTTCGTAATTTTACCCGGAGTTTTAGTTTGGTTCGTAATTTTACCCGGAGTTTTAGTTGGGTTCGTAATTTTACCCGGAGTCTTGAGTTACCCGGACTTTTTAGTTGGGTTCGTATTTTTACCCGGACTTTTAGCTGGGTTCGTAATTTTACCCGGAGTTTTACTTGGGTTCGTAATTTTACACGGAGTTTTAGTTGGGTTCGTAATTTTACCCGGAGTTTTAGTTGGGTTCGTAATTTTACCCGGTCTTTTTAGTTGGGTTCGTATTTTTTACCCGGACTTTTAGTTGGGTTCGTAATTTTACCCGGAGTTTTAGTTGGCTTCGTAATTTTACCCGGAGTTTTAGTTGAGTTAGTAATTTTACCCGGAGTTTTAGTTGGGTTCGTAATTTTACCCGGACTTTTTAGTTGGGTTCGTAATTTTACCCGGAGTCTTAAGTTAGGTTCGTATTTTTTATCCGGACTTTTTAGTTGGGTTCGTATTTTTTACCCGGAGTTTTAGTTGGGTTCGTAATTTTACCCGGAGTTTTAGTTGGGTTCGCAATTTTACCCGGACTTTTTAGTTGGGTTCGTATTTTTTACCCGGACTTTTAGTTGGGTTCGTAATTTTACCCGGAGTTTTAGTTGGGTTCGTAATTTTACCCGGAGTTTTAGTTGGGTTCGTAATTTTACCCGGACTTTTTAGTTGGGTTCGTAATTTTACCCGGACTTTTTAGTCGGGTTCGTAATTTGATCCGGACTTTTAGTTGGGTTCGTAATTTTACCCGGACTTTTAGTTGGGTTCGTAATTTTACCCGGAGTTTTAGTTGGGTTCGTAATTTTACCCGGAGTCTTGAGTTACCCGGACTTTTTAGTTGGGTTCGTATTTTTACCCGGACTTTTAGTTGGGTTCGTAATTTTACCCGGAGTTTTAGTTGGGTTCGTAATTTTATCCGGAGTTTTAGTTGGGTTCGTAATTTTTACCCGGAGTTTTAGTTGGGTTCGTAATTTTACCCGGACTTTTTAGTTGGGTTAGTATTTTTACCCGGAGTTTTAGTTGGGTTCGTATTTTTACCCGGAGTTTTAGTTGGGTTCGTATTTTTACCCGGAGTTTTAGTTGGGTTCGTAATTTTAGCCGGAGTTTTAGTTGGGTTCGTATTTTTTACCCGGACTTTTTAGTTGGGTTAGTATTTTTGCCCGGAGTTTTAGTTGGGTTCGTATTTTTTACCCGGAGTTTTAGTTGGGTTCTAAATGTTACCCGGACTTTTTTGTTTGGTTCGTATTTTTTACCCGGAGTTTTAGTTGGGTTCGTAATTTTACCTGGAGTTTTAAGTTAGGTTCGTATTTTTACCCGGACTTTTTAGTTGGGTTCGTATTTTTTACCCGGACTTTTAGTTGGGTTCGTAATTTTACCCGGAGTTTTAGTTTGGTTCGTAATTTTACCCGGAGTTTTAGTTGGGTTCGTAATTTTACCCGGAGTCTTGAGTTACCCGGACTTTTTAGTTGGGTTCGTATTTTTACCCGGACTTTTAGCTGGGTTCGTAATTTTACCCGGAGTTTTACTTGGGTTCGTAATTTTACACGGAGTTTTAGTTGGGTTCGTAATTTTACCCGGAGTTTTAGTTGGGTTCGTAATTTTACCCGGACTTTTTAGTTGGGTTCGTATTTTTTACCCGGACTTTTAGTTGGGTTCGTAATTTTACCCGGAGTTTTAGTTGGCTTCGTAATTTTACCCGGAGTTTTAGTTGAGTTAGTAATTTTACCCGGAGTTTTAGTTGGGTTCGTAATTTTACCCGGACTTTTTAGTTGGGTTCGTAATTTTACCCGGAGTCTTAAGTTAGGTTCGTATTTTTTATCCGGACTTTTTAGTTGGGTTCGTATTTTTTACCCGGAGTTTTAGTTGGGTTCGTAATTTTACCCGGAGTTTTAGTTGGGTTCGCAATTTTACCCGGACTTTTTAGTTGGGTTCGTATTTTTTACCCGGACTTTTAGTTGGGTTCGTAATTTTACCCGGAGTTTTAGTTGGGTTCGTAATTTTACCCGGAGTTTTAGTTGGGTTCGTAATTTTACCCGGACTTTTTAGTTGGGTTCGTAATTTTACCCGGACTTTTTAGTCGGGTTCGTAATTTGATCCGGACTTTTAGTTGGGTTCGTAATTTTACCCGGAGTTTTAATTGGGTTCGTAATTTTACCCGGAGTTTTAGTTGCGTTCGTAATTTTACCCGGAGTTGTACTTGGGTTCGTAATTTTACCCGGTGTTTTACTTGGGTTCGTAATTTTACCCGGAGTTTTAGTTGGGTTCGTAATTTTACCCGGAGTTTTAGTTGGGTTCGTAATTTTACCCGGACTTTTTAGTTGGGTTCGTATTTTTTACCCGGACTTTTAGTTGGGTTCGTAATTTTACCCGGAGTTTTAGTTGGGTTCGTAATTTTACCCGGAGTTTTAGTTGAGGTCGTAATTTTACCCGGAGTTTTAGTTGGGTTCGTAATTTTACCCGGACTTTTTAGTTGGGTTCGTAATTTTACCCGGACTTTTTAGTTGGGTTCGTAATTTTACCCGGAGTCTTAAGTTAGGTTCGCATTTTTTATCCGGACTTTTTAGTTGGGTTCGTATTTTTTACCCGGAGTTTTAGTTGGGTTCGTAATTTTACCCGGAGTTTTAGTTGGGTTCGTAATTTTACCCGGACTTTTTAGTTGGGTTCGTATTTTTTACCCGGACTTTTAGTTGGGTTCGTAATTTTACCCGGAGTTTTAGTTGGGTTCGTATTTTTTACCCGGAGTTTTAGTTGGATTCGTATTTTTTACAAGGAGTTTTAGTTGGGTTCGTATTTTTACCCGGAGTTTTAGTTGTGTTGGTAATTTTACCCGGAGTTTTAGTTGGGTTCATATTTTTTACCGGACTTTTTAGTTGGGTTCGTATTTTTTACCCGAAGTTTTAGTTGGGTTCGTATTTTTTACCCGGAGTTTTAGTTGGGTTCGTATTTTTACCCGGAGTTTTAGTTGGGTTCGTATTTTTACCAGGAGTTTTAGTTGGGTTCGTAATTTTATCCGGAGTTTTAGTTGGGTTCGTATTTTTTACCCGGATTTTTTAGTTGGGTTAGTATTTTTGCCCGGAGTTTTAGTTGGGTTCGTATTTTTTTACCCGGACTTTTTAGTTGAGTTAGTATTTTTGCCCGGAGTTTTAGTTGGGTTCGTATTTTTTTACCCGGAGTTTTAGTTGGGTTCTAAATGTTACCCGGACTTTTTTGTTTGGTTCGTATTTTTTACCCGGAGTTTTAGTTGGGTTCGTAATTTTACCCGGACTTTTTAGTTGGGTTCGTAATTTTACCCGGAGTTTTAGTTGGGTTCGTAATTTTACCCGGACTTTTTAGTTGAGTTAGTATTTTTGCCCGGAGTTTTAGTTGGGTTCGTATTTTTTTACCCGGAGTTTTAGTTGGGTTCTAAATGTTACCCGGACTTTTTTGTTTGGTTCGTATTTTTTACCCGGAGTTTTAGTTGGGTTCGTAATTTTACCCGGACTTTTTAGTTGGGTTCGTAATTTTACCCGGAGTTTTAGTTGGGTTCGTAATTTTACCCGGAGTTTTAGTTGGGTTCGTAATTTTACCCGGAGTTTTAGTTGGGTTCGTAATTTTACCCGGAGTTTTAGTTGGGTTCGTAATTTTACCCGGATTTTTAGTTGGGTTCGTATTTTTTACCCGGACTTTTAGTTGGGTTCGTAATTTTACCCGGAGTTTTAGTTGGGTTCGTAATTTTACCCGGAGTTTTAGTTGAGTTGGTAATTTTACCCGGAGTTTTAGTTGGGTTCGTAATTTTACCCGGACTTTTTAGTTGGGTTCGTATTTTTTACCCGGACTTTTAGTTGGGTTCGTAATTTTATCCGGAGTTTTAGTTGGGTTCGTATTTTTTACCCGGACTTTTTAGTTGAGTTAGTATTTTTGCCCGGAGTTTTAGTTGGGTTCGTATTTTTTTTACCCGGAGTTTTAGTTGGGTTCTAAATGTTACCCGGACTTTTTTGTTTGGTTCGTATTTTTTACCCGGAGTTTTAGTTGGGTTCGTAATTTTACCCGGACTTTTTAGTCGGGTTCGTAATTTTACCCGGAGTTTTAGTTGGGTTCGTAATTTTACCCGGAGTTTTAGTTGGGTTCGTAATTTTACCCGGAGTTTTAGTTGGGTTCGTAATTTTACCCGGAGTTTTAGTTGGGTTCGTAATTTTACCCGGACTTTTTAGTTGGGTTCGTATTTTTTTCCCGGACTTTTAGTTGGGTTCGTAATTTTACCCGGAGTTTTAGTTGGGTTCGTAATTTTACCCGGAGTTTTAGTTGGGTTCGTAATTTTACCCGGAGTTTTAGTTGGGTTCGTAATTTTACCCGGAGTTTTAGTTGGGTTCGTAATTTTACCCGGAGTTTTAGTTGGGTTCGTAATTTTACCCGGACTTTTTAGTTGGGTTCGTATTTTTTACCCGGACTTTTAGTTGGGTTCGTAATTTTACCCGGAGTTTTAGTTGGGTTCGTAATTTTACCCGGAGTTTTAGTAGAGTTCGTAATTTTACCCGGAGTTTTAGTTGGGTTCGTAATTTTACCCGGACTTTTTAGTTGGGTTCGTAATTTTACCCGGACTTTTTAGTTGGGTTCGTAATTTTACCCGGAGTTTTAGTTGGGTTTGTAATTTTACCCGGAGTTTTACTTGGGTTCGTAATTTTACCCGGACTTTTTAGTTGGGTTCGTATTTTTTACCCGGACTTTTAGTTGGGTTCGTAATTTTACCCGGAGTTTTAGTTGGGTTCGTAATTTCACCCGGAGTTTTAGTTGGGTTCGTAATTTTACCCGGAGTTTTAGTTGGGTTCGTATTTTTTACCTGGACTTTTTAGTTGGGGTTAGTATTTTTAGCCGGAGTTTTAGTTGGGTTCGTATTTTTACCCGGAGTTTTAGTTGGGTTCGTAATTTTACCCGGAGTTTTAGTAGGGTTCGTATTTTTTACCCGGACATTTTAGTTGGGTTAGCATTTTTTACCCGGAGTTTTAGTTGGGTTCGTACTTTTTACCCGGAGTTTTAGTTGGGTTCGTAATTTTACCCGGACTTTTTAGTTGGGTTCGTAATTTTACCCGGAGTTTTAGTTGGGTTCGTAATTTTACCCGGACTTTTTAGTTGAGTTAGTATTTTTGCCCGGAGTTTTAGTTGGGTTCGTATTTTTTTACCCGGAGTTTTAGTTGGGTTCTAAATGTTACCCGGACTTTTTTGTTTGGTTCGTATTTTTTACCCGGAGTTTTAGTTGGGTTCGTAATTTTACCCGGACTTTTTAGTTGGGTTCGTAATTTTACCCGGATTTAGTTGGGTTCGTAATTTTACCCGGAGTTTTAGTTGGGTTCGTAATTTTACCCGGAGTTTTAGTTGGGTTGGTAATTTTACCCGGAGTTTTAGTTGGGTTCGTAATTTTACCCGGACTTTTTAGCTGGGTTCGTATTTTTTACCCGGACTTTTAGTTGGGTTCGTAATTTTACCCGGAGTTTTAGTTGGGTTCGTAATTTTACCCGGAGTTTTAGTTGAGTTGGTAATTTTACCCGGAGTTTTAGTTGGGTTCGTAATTTTACCCGGACTTTTTAATTGGGTTCGTATTTTTTACCCGGACTTTTAGTTGGGTTCGTAATTTTATCCGGAGTTTTAGTTGGGTTCGTATTTTTTACCAGGACTTTTTAGTTGAGTTAGTATTTTTGCCCGGAGTTTTAGTTGGGTTCGTATTTTTTTACCCGGAGTTTTAGTTGGGTTCTAAATGTTACCCGGACTTTTTTGTTTGGTTCGTATTTTTTACCCGGAGTTTTAGTTGGGTTCGTAATTTTACCCGGACTTTTTAGTTGGGTTCGTAATTTTACCCGGAGTTTTAGTTGGGTTCGTAATTTTACCCGGAGTTTTAGTTGGGTTCGTAATTTTACCCGGAGTTTTAGTTGGGTTCGTAATTTTACCCGGAGTTTTAGTTGGGTTCGCAATTTTACCCGGACTTTTTAGTTGGGTTCGTATTTTTTACCCGGACTTTTAGTTGGGTTCGTAATTTTACCCGGAGTTTTAGTTGGGTTCGTAATTTTACCCGGAGTTTTAGTTGGGTTCGTAATTTTACCCGGAGTTTTAGTTGGGTTCGTAATTTTACCCGGAGTTTTAGTTGGTTCGTAATTTTACCCGGAGTTTTAGTTGGGTTCGTAATTTTACCCGGACTTTTTAGTTGGGTTCGTATTTTTTACCCGGACTTTTAGTTGGGTTCGTAATTTTACCCGGAGTTTTAGTTGGGTTCGTAATTTTACCCGGAGTTTTAGTAGAGTTCGTAATTTTACCCGGAGTTTTAGTTGTGTTCGTAATTTTACCCGGACTTTTTAGTTGGGTTCGTAATTTTACCGGACTTTTTAGTTGGGTTCGTAATTTTACCCGGAGTTTTAGTTGGGTTTGTAATTTTACCCGGAGTTTTACTTGGGTTCGTAATTTTACCCGGACTTTTTAGTTGGGTTCGTATTTTTTACCCGGACTTTTAGTTGGGTTCGTAATTTTACCCGGAGTTTTAGTTGGGTTCGTAATTTCACCCGGAGTTTTAGTTGGGTTCGTAATTTTACCCGGAGTTTTAGTTGGGTTCGTATTTTTTACCTGGACTTTTTAGTTGGGGTTAGTATTTTTAGCCGGAGTTTTAGTTGGGTTCGTATTTTTACCCGGAGTTTTAGTTGGGTTCGTAATTTTACCCGGAGTTTTAGTTGGGTTCGTATTTTTTACCCGGACATTTTAGTTGGGTTAGCATTTTTTACCCGAGTTTTAGTTGGGTTCGTACTTTTTACCCGGAGTTTTAGTTGGGTTCGTATTTTTTACCGGAGTTTTAGTTGGGTTCGTATTTTTTACCCGGACTTTTTAGTTGGGTAAGTATTTTTACCCGGAGTTTTAGTTGGGTTCGTAATTTTACCCGGAGTTTTAGTTGGGTTCGTAATTTTACCCGGACTTTTTAGTTGGGTTCGTATTTTTTACCCGGACTTTTAGTTGGGTTCGTAATTTTACCCGGAGTTTTAGTTGGGTTCGTAATTTTACCCGGAGTTTTAGTTGAGTTCGTAATTTTACGCGGAGTTTTAGTTGGGTTCGTAATTTTACCCGGACTTTTTATTTGGGTTCGTAATTTTACCCGGACTTTTTAGTTGGGTTCGTAATTTTACCCGGAGTTTTAGTTGGGTTCGTAATTTTACCCGGAGTTTTAGTTGGGTTCGTAATTTTACCCGGAGTTTTAGTTGGGTTCGTAATTTTACCCGGAGTTTTAGTTGGGTTCGTAATTTTACCCGGACTTTTAGTTGGGTTCGTATTTTTTACCCGGACTTTTAGTTGGGTTCGTAATTTTACCCGGAGTTTTAGTTGGGTTCGTAATTTTACCCGGAGTTTTAGTAGAGTTCGTAATTTTACCCGGAGTTTTAGTTGGGTTCGTAATTTTACCCGGACTTTTTAGTTGGGTTCGTAATTTTACCCGTAGTTTTAGTTGGGTTCGTAATTTTACCCGGAGTTTTACTTGGGTTCGTAATTTTACCCGGACTTTTTAGTTGGGTTCGTATTTTTTACCCGGACTTTCAGTTGGATTCGTAATTTTACCCGGAGTTTTAGTTGGGTTCGTAATTTCACCCGGAGTTTTAGTTGGGTTCGTAATTTTACCCGGAGTTTTAGTTGGGTTCGTATTTTTTACCTGGACTTTTTAGTTGGGGTTAGTATTTTTAGCCGGAGTTTTAGTTGGGTTCGTATTTTTTACCCGGAGTTTTAGTTGGGTTCGTATTTTTTACCCGACATTTTAGTTGGGTTAACATTTTTTACCCGGAGTTTTAGTTGGGTTCGTACTTTTTACCCGGAGTTTTAGTTGGGTTCGTATTTTTTACCCGGAGTTTTAGTTGGGTTCGTATTTTTTACCCGGACTTTTTAGTTGGGTAAGTATTTTTACCCGAGTTTTAGTTGGGTTCGTATTTTAACCCGGAGTTTTAGTTGGGTTCGTAATTTTACCCGGAGTTTTAGTTGGGTTCGTATCTTTTACCCGGACTATTTAGTTGGGTTAGTATTTTTTACCCGGAGTTTTAGTTGGGTTCGTATTTTTTACCCCGGAGTTTTAGTTGGGTTCGCATTTTTTACCCGGAATTTTTAGTTGGGTTAGTATTTTTACCCGGAGTTTTAGTAGGGTTTGTATTTTTACCCGGAGTTTTAGTTGGGTTCGTAATTTTACCCGGAGTTTTAGTTGGGTTCGTATTTTTAACCGCGACTTTTTAGTTGGGTTAGTATTTTTACCCGGAGTTTTAGTTGGGTTCGTATTTTTACCCGGAGTTTTAGTTGGGTTCGTAATTTTATCCGGAGTTTTAGTTGGGTTCGTATTTTTTACCCGGACTTTTTAGTTGGGTTAGTATTTTTGCCCGGAGTTTTAGTTGGGTTCGCATTTTTTACCCGGAGTTTTAGTTGGGTTCGTAATTTTACCCGAAGTTTTAGTTGGGTTCGTAATTTTACCCGAGTCTTAAGTTAGGTTCGTATTTTTTATCCGGACTTTTTAGTTGGGTTCGTATTTTTTACCCGGAGTTTTAGTTGGGTTCGTAATTTTACCCGGAGTTTTAGTTGGGTTCGTATTTTTTACTGGGACTTTTTAGTTGGGTTAGTATTTTTACCCGGAGTTTTAGTTGGGTTCGTATTTTTACCCGGAGTTTTAGTTGGGTTCGTATTTTTACCCGGAGTTTTAGTTGGGTTCGTAATTTTAGCCGGAGTTTTAGTTGGGTTCGTATTTTTTACCCGGACTTTTTAGTTGGGTTAGTATTTTTGCCCGGAGTTTTAGTTGGGTTCTAATGTTACCCGGACTTTTTTGTTTGGTTCGTATTTTTTACCCGGAGTTTTAGTTGGGTTCGTAATTTTACCTGGAGTTTTAAGTTAGGTTCGTATTTTTACCCGGACTTTTTAGTTGGGTTCGTATTTTTTACCCGGAGTTTTATTTGGGTTCGTAATTTTACCCGGACTTTTTAGTTGGGTTCGTAATTTTACCGGAGTTTTAGTTGGGTTCGTAATTTTACCCGGAGTTTTAGTTGGGTTCGTAATTTTACCCGGAGTTTTAGTTGGGTTCGTAATTTTACCCGGAGTTTTAGTTGGGTTCGTATTTTTAACCCGGACTTTTTAGTTGGGTTCGTATTTTTTACCCGGACTTTTAGTTGGGTTCGTAATTTTATCCGGAGTTTTAGTTGGGTTCGTAATTTTACCCGGAGTTTTAGTTGGGTTCGTAATTTTACCCGGAGTCTTGAGTTACCCGGACTTTTCAGTTGGGTTCGTAATTTTACCCGGACTTTTTATTTGGGTTCGTAATTTTACCCGGACTTTTTAGTTGGGTTCGTAATTTTACCCGGAGTTTTAGTTGGGTTTGTAATTTTACCCGGAGTTTTAGTTGGGTTCGTAATTTTACCCGGAGTTTTATTTGGGTTCGTAATTTTACCCGGAGTTTTAGTTGGGTCGTAATTTTACCCGGACTTTTTAGTTGGGTTCGTATTTTTTACCCGGACTTTTAGTTGGGTTCGTAATTTTACCCGGAGTTTAGTTGGGTTCGTAATTTTACCCGGAGTTTTAGTTGAGTTCGTAATTTTACCCGGAGTTTTAGTTGGGTTCGTAATTTTACCCGGCTTTTTATTTGGGTTCGTAATTTTACCCGGACTTTTTAGTTGGGTTCGTAATTTTACCCGGAGTTTTAGTTGGGTTCGTAATTTTACCCGGAGTTTTACTTGGGTTCGTAATTTTACCCGGACTTTTTAGTTGGGTTCGTATTTTTTACCCGGACTTTT
>CAXIES010000428.1:0-30228 GCA_964023965.1 Melinopterus prodromus
GAAATGTTTAATAATAGTAATAGGTCTGATGTATGATAAGTCAAACGTTGTTTTAGAAATAGAAGAGTAACAATATGGAAATGTATAAGATGATGAAACATAACCTAGAGAGAAAATCACGCATCGTATAGCAATTTGACGGTGAGATATTTGATTTTGTTTATTGTTTTGTTCGTTTTTATTTATTCACTCGCTGAATTGAATGTACGTTTATAATAGTTGAACGAGACGGTGTTACTTGTACTTGTGTACTAATTGAACATTGCTTATTGTAGTTGGGGCCTGAAGACGAGATTTGATCTCGAAACCGGTAGCCAGAAAGACAAATAAAGATTACTTTGGAACCACTGCAACCCTGCATTTTATTCTAACTGAATATCATCCAAGTAAGCTAGGATAGTAATATGCGGTAAACCAGAACGAAAAGAGTCCATTAGTCGCTGGAAAGTAGCAGGAGCATTCTTCAAACCAAAACTCATACCGATATACCGGTAAATACCAAACGGAGTAGTAAAAGCTGTTTTATCCCTATCACATTTCCGAACTTGTACTTGGTGGTAACCAGCGCGCATATCTAAGGTTGTCATAAACTTTGTGTTCTTAGCCTCGTGTAACAAGGCATGGGGTACTTGTCACTGACTGTAACAGAATTCAAACGACGATAGTCGACACATAAACGAACCTTCCCATCCTTCTTAGGAACTAGAACCACTGGAGAAGTCCATGGACTATCACATTCCTCTATGATACCTTCAGTTAACAATTTTTCTACCTCCTTCTTTAATATCTCCTTCTTTTGAGCTGGCATCCGGTATGGAGGAACTGAAATAGGAGGCTGGTTCTTGTGTGTGACAATACAATGTTCCGCATAACTGGTGAAACCTCCCCCTATACTAAACAAAGATGAGTTGGAAATGAATTCATTTAACTTTTCACGTTGGTCTTTAGACAAATCAGGTCCTTCATCAAACCTAAGTCCTACTGAACTCACCTCAGTTATAGTTTGGGGTTTCTCTTCAATGCTCACGAACTTGTATACCTTCTTCTCACTCTCTGAGAAAGACCACTCATTGGTACTGAAATTTAACACAAGTTTGGCTCGAGTAATGAAGTCAATTCCTAGCAAAGTTGAATTATCTCGACTGGCTGTTAAAACCAAGAATTTTGTGGATATGACCTTATTTCCCAAAGTCACATCTAACATGCAACTAAGAATATTATCTTCACTAATTCTTCCATCTGCCAACTTAATCGCAATTCTTTCTTTGGAGAATTCGACTTTACTACTCACTCTTTCATAAAGGCTTTTTCCCATAATACTCCTTACAGCCCCTGTATCTAGACAAGCAGTTTCTTTCAATCCAAGAATGTTTACTTCTACTACAGGCCTTTCCCTTGGAGTGGTAAGGTCCTCCAGTGATAAAAACTGCGACATTTCCACAGCGACGGAGCTTCTGCTTGCTGTTGCCTTAGGACTACACTTTCCACACTTAGAACGGATTACACCTTCTGCTCCACAACCATAGCAAGTGACCTCGGTTCTCTTGGATTCCATAGGAGCAACTTTCAATGGTTCCTTGCGTTCCACTTTTTGTAGTCTTCTGCAATTGTCCACTAAATGACCATATATTTTACAATATGAACATTTCTTGGTATTTTTAGCATTAAAACTGGTCATTGGACTATCTTTACATAGAAGAGTTTGTTCAGCATTTCTTGCTAACTCTACTAACTGCGAAAAGTTTTTAATAGCTTCGCGGCTAACACGTTTTCTAATTTTCCGTCTTAGAAGTCCATATACCATGTCAAGTTGAAGTGTCTCTGACAAGGCATATGGAACTTGCGCTAGGAACGCTCTCGAATTGCAAATAAAATTTTCTGTGGACTCTTCTTCACCTTGCTCACGTGCAAATAATTCTCTAAATATACGGTATGGTGGAAGTATCTTAGAATAATAGCCACGCAACGCATTAATTGCATCCGTCCAATTTGTTGTACTAGTTTTGATTCCCTGCCAGTATTTTGCCGCATGCCCAGTTAAAAGAAGAGGCAAACCTCGAAGAGCGTTTTGGTCTGAAATGTTACTACTTTCCTTGAAGATCTCAATGGCGTCGATAAAAGCTTCCACGCTAGAATCCGCTGCGCCATCAAATCGAGCAGTACATTTCATAAAATTTCCACTTTTCTGGACTTGAAAGCCAGAAAACCGATCCAAAAACTGTTTAAACTGATCACCTGTCATCGTAACAGACGTTGAAGACGATGGAGACACGACTGAAATGGAAGGAGTATCTGATTCCGTTGTCATCGTTGAAACAGGAAAAGAGCTTCGATCGGGGTTGTTTGTTGGAGTTTCCAAAACTCCTCGACTCCTTAAGTTATACGACGTCGTTGATAAAGAAAACACCAACAACGGTGTTAAAAAAACTCTATAACGGCAACGTCGAAAGAAAACGAGTAAAACTTCCCGACCAAATTACCAGAACCAATTATCAACCAAACACTGTTCTCGAAACCAAAGAACCACTCTCACTCCACGGCCCCACGTTGGGCGCCAATTGTAGCTGGGGTTTTGTGAGTAAACGTGGAATGAAACGAGTAAACGGTTTGAAGTTGTATTGAACGTCTCAAACAGTACAGAGTTGACTATTGACACTGACGTAATATATTATACTGGAGAGCCTGGTGGATAACTTCCCTATGTTGTCGTAGTAACTCCCAGTTCATGCCTGCTACAAGGAGTTTTAGTTGGGTTCGTATTTTTACCCGGAGTTTTAGTTGTGTTGGTAATTTTACCCGGAGTTTTAGTTGGGTTCATATTTTTACCGGACTTTTTAGTTGGGTTCGTATTTTTCACCCGGAGTTTTAGTTGGGTTCGTATTTTTTACCCGGAGTTTTAGTTGGGTTCGTATTTTTACCCGGAGTTTTAGTTGGGTTCGTATTTTTACCCGGAGTTTTCGTTGGGTTCGTAATTTTATCCGGAGTTTTAGTTGGGTTCGTATTTTTTACCCGGAATTTTTAGTTGGGTTAGTATTTTGCCCGGAGTTTTAGTTGGGTTCGTATTTTTTTACCCGGAGTTTTAGTTGGGTTCTAAATGTTACCCGGACTTTTTTGTTTGGTTCGTATTTTTTACCCGGAGTTTTAGTTGGGTTCGTAATTTTACCCGGACTTTTTAGTTGGGTTCGTAATTTTACCCGGAGTTTTAGTTGGGTTCGTAATTTTACCCGGAGTTTTAGTTGGGTTCGTAATTTTACCCGGAGTTTTAGTTGGGTTCGTAATTTTACCCGGAGTTTTAGTTGGGTTCGTAATTTTACCCGGACTTCTTAGTTGGGTTCGTATTTTTTACCCGGACTTTTAGTTGGGTTCGTAATTTTACCCGGAGTTTTAGTTGGGTTCGTAATTTTACCCGGAGTTTTAGTTGAGTTCGTAATTTTACCCGGAGTTTTAGTTGGGTTCGTAATTTTACCCGGACTTTTTATTTGGGTTCGTAATTTTACCCGGACTTTTTAGTTGGGTTCGTAATTTTACCCGGAGTTTTAGTTGGGTTCGTAATTTTACCCGGAGTTTTACTTGGGTTCGTAATTTTACCCGGACTTTTTAGTTGGGTTCGTATTTTTTACCCGGACTTTTAGTTGGGTTCGTAATTTTACCCGGAGTTTTAGTTGGGTTCGTAATTTTACCCGGAGTTTTAGTTGGGTTCGTAATTTTACCCGGAGTTTTAGTTGGGTTCGTATTTTTTACCCGGACTTTTTAGTTGGGGTTAGTATTTTTACCCGGAGTTTTAGTTGGGTTCGTATTTTTACCCGGAGTTTTAGTTGGGTTCGTAATTTTACCCGGAGATTTAGTTGGGTTCGTATTTTTTACCCGGACATTTTAGTTGGGTTAGCATTTTTTACCCGGAGTTTTAGTTGGGTTCGTACTTTTTACCCGGAGTTTTAGTTGGGTTCGTATTTTTTACCCGGAGTTTTAGTTGGGTTCGTATTTTTACCCGGAGTTTTAGTTGGGTTCGTAATTTTACCCGGAGTTTTAGTTGGGTTCGTATCTTTTACCCGGACTATTTAGTTGGGTTAGTATTTTTTACCCGGAGTTTTAGTTGGGTTCGTATTTTTTACCCGGAGTTTTAATTGGGTTCGCATTTTTTACCAGGAATTTTTAGTTGGGTTAGTATTTTTACCCGGAGTTTTAGTAGGGTTCGTATTTTTACCCGGAGTTTTAGTTGGGTTCGTAATTTTACCCGGAGTTTTAGTTGGGTTCGTATTTTTAAACCGGACCTTTTAGTTGGGTTAGTATTTTTACCCGGAGTTTTAGTTGGGTTCGTATTTTTACCCGGAGTTTTAGTTGGGTTCGTAATTTTATCCGGAGTTTTAGTTGGGTTCGTATTTTTTACCCGGACTTTTTAGTTGGGTTAGTATTTTTGCCCGGAGTTTTAGTTGGGTTCGTATTTTTTACCCGGAGTTTTAGTTGGGTTCGTAATATTACCCGGAGTTTTAGTTGGGTTCGTAATTTTACCCGGAGTCTTAAGTTAGGTTCGTATTTTTTATCCGGACTTTTTAGTTGGGTTCGTATTTTTTACCCGGAGTTTTAGTTGGGTTCGTAATTTTACCCGGAGTTTTAGTTGGGTTCGTATTTTTTACACGGACTTTTTAGTTGGGTTAGTATTTTTACCCGGAGTTTTAGTTGGGTTCGTATTTTTTACCCGGACTTTTTAGTTGGGTTCGTAATTTTACCCGGAGTTTTAGTTGGGTTCGTAATTTTACCCGGAGTTTTAGTTGGGTTCGTAATTTTACCCGGAGTTTTAGTTGGGTTTGTAATTTTACCCGGACTTTTTAGTTGGGTTCGTATTTTTTACCCGGACTTTTAGTTGGGTTCGTAATTTTACCCGGAGTTTTAGTTGGGTTCGTAATTTTACCCGGAGTTTTAGTTGAGTTGGTAATTTTACCCGGCGTTTTAGTTAGGTTCGTAATTTTACCCGGACTTTTTATTTGGGTTCGTAATTTTACCCGGACTTTTTAGTTGGGTTCGTAATTTTACCCGGAGTTTTAGTTGGGTTCGTAATTTTACCCGGAGTTTTACTTGGGTTCGTAATTTTACCCGAACTTTTTAGTTGGGTTCGTATTTTTTACCCGGACTTTTAGTTGGGTTCGTAATTTTACCCGGAGTTTTAGTTGGGTTCGTAATTTTACCCGGAGTTTTAGTTGGGTTCGTAATTTTACCCGGAGTTTTACTTGGGTTCGTAATTTTACCCGGAGTTTTACTTGGGTTCGTAATTTTACCCGGAGTTTTAGTTGGGTTCGTAATTTTACCCGGAGTCTTGAGTTACCCGGACTTTTTAGTTGGGTTCGTATTTTTACCCGGACTTTTAGTTGGGTTCGTAATTTTACCCGGAGTTTTAGTTGGGTTCGTAATTTTACCCGTAGTTTTAGTTGGGTTCGTAATTTTACCCGGAGTTTTACTTGGGTTCGTAATTTTACCCTGAGTTTTACTTGGGTTCGTAATTTTACCCGGAGTTTTAGTTGGGTTCGTAATTTTACCCGGAGTTTTAGTTGGGCTCGTAATTTTACCCGGACTTTTTAGTTGGGTTCGTATTTTTTACCCGGACTTTTAGTTGGGTTCGTAATTTTACCCGGAGTTTTAGTTGGGTTCGTAATTTTACCCGGAGTTTTAGTTGGGTTCGTAATTTTACCCGGAGTTTTAGTTGGGTTCGTAATTTTACCCGGACTTTTTAGTTGGGTTCGTATTTTTTACCCGGACTTTTAGTTGGGTTCGTAATTTTACCCGGAGTTTTAGTTGGGCTCGTAATTTTACCCGGAGTTTTAGTTGGGTTCGTAATTTTACCCGGAGTTTTAGTTGGGTTCGCATTTTTTACCCGGAATTTTTAGTTGGGTTCGTATTTTTTACCCGGACTTTTTAGTTGGGTTAGTATTTTTACCCGGAGTTTTAGTTGGGTTCGTATTTTTTACCCGGACTTTTTAGTTGGGTTCGTAATTTTACCCGGAGTTTTAGTTGGGTTCGTAATTTTACCCGGAGTTTTAGTTGGGTTCGTAATTTTACCCGGAGTTTTAGTTGGGTTCGTAATTTTACCCGGACTTTTTAGTTGGGTTAGTATTTTTGCCCGGAGTTTTAGTTGGGTTCGTATTTTTTACCCGGTGTTTTAGTTGGGTTCGTAATTTTACCCGGAGTTTTAGTTGGGTTCGTAATTTTACCCGGAGTCTTAAGTTAGGTTCGTATTTTTTATCCGGACTTTTTAGTTGGGTTCGTATTTTTTACCCGGAGTTTTAGTTGGGTTCGCAATTTTACCCGGAGTTTTAGTTGGGTTCGTATTTTTTACCCGGACTTTTTAGTTGGGTTAGTATTTTTACCCGGAGTTTTAGTTGGGTTCGTATTTTTACCCGGACTTTTTAGTTGAGTTAGTATTTTTGCCCGGAGTTTTAGTTGGGTTCGTATTTTTACCCGGAGTTTTAGTTGGGTTCGTAATTTTAGCCGGAGTTTTAGTTGGGTTCGTATTTTTTACCCGGACTTTTTAGTTGGGTTCGTAATTTTACCCGGAGTTTTAGTTGGGTTCGTAATTTTACCCGGAGTTTTAGTTGGGTTCGTAATTTTACCCGGAGTTTTAGTTGGGTTCGTAATTTTACCCGGACTTTTTAGTTGGGTTCGTATTTTTTACCCGGACTTTTAGTTGGGTTCGTAATTTTACCCGGAGTTTTAGTTGGGTTCGTAATTTTACCCGGAGTTTTAGTTGAGTTGGTAATTTTACCCGGAGTTTTAGTTGGGTTCGTAATTTTACCCGGACTTTTTATTTGGGTTCGTAATTTTACCCGGACTTTTTATTTGGGTTCGTAATTTTACCCGGAGTTTTAGTTGGGTTCGTAATTTTACCCGGACTTTTAGTTGGGTTCGTAATTTTACCGGGAGTTTTAGTTGGGTTCGTAATTTTACCCGGAGTTTTAGTTGGGTTCGTAATTTTACCCGGAGTTTTAGTTGGGTTCGTATTTTTTACCCGGACTTTTTAGTTGGGGTTAGTATTTTTACCCGGAGTTTTAGTTGGGTTCGTATTTTTACCCGGAGTTTTAGTTGGGTTCGTAATTTTACCCGGAGTTTTAGTTGGGTTCGTATTTTTTACCCGGACATTTTAGTTGGGTTAGCATTTTTTACCCGGAGTTTTAGTTGGGTTCGTACTTTTTACCCGGAGTTTTAGTTGGGTTCGTATTTTTTACCCGGAGTTTTAGTTGGGTTCGTATTTTTACCCGGACTTTTTAGTTGGGTAAGTATTTTTACCCGGAGTTTTAGTTGGGTTCGTATTTTTACCCGGAGTTTTAGTTGGGTTCGTAATTTTACCCGTAGTTTTAGTTGGGTTCGTATCCTTTACCCGGACTATTTAGTTGGGTTCGTATTTTTTACCCGGAGTTTTAGTTGGGTTCGCATTTTTTACCCGGAATTTTTAGTTGGGTTAGTATTTTTACCCGGAGTTTTAGTAGGGTTCGTATTTTTACCCGGAGTTTTAGTTGGGTTCGTAATTTTACCCGGACTTTTTATTTGGGTTCGTAATTTTACCCGGACTTTTTAGTTGGGTTCGAAATTTTACCCGGAGTTTTAGTTGGGTTCGTAATTTTACCCGGAGTTTTACTTGGGTTCGTAATTTTACCCGGACTTTTTAGTTGGGTTCGTATTTTTTACCCGGACTTTTAGTTGGGTTCGTAATTTTACCCGGAGTTTTAGTTGGGTTCGTAATTTTACCCGGAGTTTTAGTTGGGTTCGTAATTTTACCCGGAGTTTTAGTTGGGTTCGTATTTTTTACCCGGACTTTTTAGTTGGGGTTAGTATTTTTACCCGGAGTTTTAGTTGGGTTCGTATTTTTACCCGGAGTTTTAGTTGGGTTCGTAATTTTACCCGGAGATTTAGTTGGGTTCGTATTTTTTACCCGGACATTTTAGTTGGGTTAGCATTTTTTACCCGGAGTTTTAGTTGGGTTCGTACTTTTTACCCGGAGTTTTAGTTGGGTTCGTATTTTTTACCCGGAGTTTTAGTTGGGTTCGTATTTTTACCCGGAGTTTTAGTTGGGTTCGTATCTTTTACCCGGACTATTTAGTTGGGTTAGTATTTTTTACCCGGAGTTTTAGTTGGGTTCGTATTTTTTACCCGGAGTTTTAATTGGGTTCGCATTTTTTACCCGGAATTTTTAGTTGGGTTAGTATTTTTACCCGGAGTTTTAGTAGGGTTCGTATTTTTACCCGGAGTTTTAGTTGGGTTCGTAATTTTACCCGGAGTTTTAGTTGGGTTCGTATTTTTAAACCGGACCTTTTAGTTGGGTTAGTATTTTTACCCGGAGTTTTAGTTGGGTTCGTATTTTTACCCGGAGTTTTAGTTGGGTTCGTAATTTTATCCGGAGTTTTAGTTTTGTTCGTATTTTTTACCCGGACTTTTTAGTTGGGTTAGTATTTTTGCCCGGAGTTTTAGTTGGGTTCGTATTTTTTACCCGGAGTTTTAGTTGGGTTCGTAATTTTACCCGGAGTTTTAGTTGGGTTCGTAATTTTACCCGGAGTCTTAAGTTAGGTTCGTATTTTTTATCCGGACTTTTTAGTTGGGTTCGTATTTTTTACCCGGAGTTTTAGTTGGGTTCGTAATTTTACCCGGAGTTTTAGTTGGGTTCGTATTTTTTACCCGGACTTTTTAGTTGGGTTAGTATTTTTACCCGGAGTTTTAGTTGGGTTCGTATTTTTTACCCGGACTTTTTAGTTGGGTTCGTAATTTTACCCGGAGTTTTAGTTGGGTTCGTAATTTTACCCGGAGTTTTAGTTGGGTTCGTAATTTTACCCGGAGTTTTAGTTGGGTTCGTAATTTTACCCTGACTTTTTAGTTGGGTTCGTATTTTTTACCCGGACTTTTAGTTGGGTTCGTAATTTTACCCGGAGTTTTAGTTGGGTTCGTAATTTTACCCGGAGTTTTAGTTGAGTTGGTAATTTTACCCGGCGTTTTAGTTAGGTTCGTAATTTTACCCGGACTTTTTATTTGGGTTCGTAATTTTACCCGGACTTTTTAGTTGGGTTCGTAATTTTACCCGGAGTTTTAGTTGGGTTCGTAATTTTACCCGGAGCTTTACTTGGGTTCGTAATTTTTCCCGAACTTTTTAGTTGGGTTCGTATTTTTTACCCGGACTTTTAGTTGGGTTCGTAATTTTACCCGGAGTTTTAGTTGGGTTCGTAATTTTACCCGGAGTTTTAGTTGGGTTCGTAATTTTACCCGGAGTTTTACTTGGCTTCGTAATTTTACCCGGAGTTTTACTTGGGTTCGTAATTTTACCCGGAGTTTTAGTTGGGTTCGTAATTTTACCCGGAGTTTTAGTTGGGTTCGTAATTTTACCCGGACTTTTTAGTTGGGTTCGTATTTTTTACCCGGACTTTTAGTTGGGTTCGTAATTTTACCCGGAGTTTTAGTTGGGTTCGTAATTTTACCAGGACTTTTTAGTTGGGTTCGTAATTTTACCCGGACTTTTTAGTTGGGTTCGTAATTTTACCCGGACTTTTTAGTTGGGTTCGTAATTTTACCCGGAGTTTTAGTTGGGTTCGTAATTTTACCCGGACTTTTTAGTTGGGTTCGAACTTTTTACCCGGACTTTTAGTTGGGTTCATAATTTTACCCGGAGTTTTAGTTGGGTTCGTAATTTTACCCGGACTTTTTAGTTGGGTTCGTATTTTTTACCCGGACTTTTAGTTGGGTTCGTAATTTTACCCGGAGTTTTAGTTGGGTTCGTAATTTTACCCGGAGTTTTAGTTGGGTTCGTAATTTTACCCGGAGTCTTGAGTTACCCGGACTTTTTAATTGGGTTCGTATTTTTACCCGGACTTTTAGTTGGGTTCGTAATTTTACCCGGAGTTTTAGTTGGGTTCGTAATTTTACCCGGAGTTTTAGTTGGGTTCGTAATTTTACCCGGAGTTTTACTTGGGTTCGTAATTTTACCCGGAGTTTTAGTTGGGTTCGTAATTTTACCCGGACTTTTTAGTTGGGTTCGTATTTTTTACCCGGACTTTTAGTTGGGTTCGTAATTTTACCCGGAGTTTTAGTTGGGTTCGTAATTTTACCCGGAGTTTTAGTTGGGTTCGTAATTTTACCCGGAGTTTTAGTTGGGTTCGCATTTTTTACCCGGAATTTTTAGTTGGGTTAGTATTTTTACCCGGAGTTTTAGTAGGGTTCGTATTTTTACCCGGAGTTTTAGTTGGGTTCGTAATTTTACCCGGAGTTTTAGTTGGGTTCGTATTTTTAACCCGGACTTTTTAGTTGGGTTAGTATTTTTACCCGGAGTTTTAGTTGGGTTCGTATTTTTACCCGGAGTTTTAGTTGGGTTCGTAATTTTATCCGGAGTTTTAGTTGGGTTCGTATTTTTTACCCGGACTTTTTAGTTGGGTTAGTATTTTTGCCCGGAGTTTTAGTTGGGTTCGTATTTTTTACCCGGTGTTTTAGTTGGGTTCGTAATTTTACCCGGAGTTTTAGTTGGGTTCGTAATTTTACCCGGAGTCTTAAGTTAGGTTCGTATTTTTTATCCGGACTTTTTAGTTGGGTTCGTATTTTTTACCCGGACTTTTTAGTTGGGTTAGTATTTTTGCCCGGAGTTTTAGTTGGGTTCGTATTTTTTACCCGGACTTTTTAGTTGGGTTAGTATTTTTACCCGGAGTTTTAGTTGGGTTCGTATTTTTTACCCGGACTTTTTAGTAGGGTTCGTAATTTTACCCGGAGTTTTAGTTGGGTTCGTAATTTTACCCGGAGTTTTAGTTGGGTTCGTAATTTTACCCGGAGTTTTAGTTGGGTTCGTAATTTTACCCGGACTTTTTAGTTGGGTTCGTATTTTTTACCCGGACTTTTAGTTTGGTTCGTAATTTTACCCGGAGTTTTAGTTGGGTTCGTAATTTTACCCGGAGTTTTAGTTGAGTTGGTAATTTTACCCGGCGTTTTAGTTAGGTTCGTAATTTTACCCGGACTTTTTATTTGGGTTCGTAATTTTACCCGGACTTTTTAGTTGGGTTCGTAATTTTACCCGGAGTTTTAGTTGGGTTCGTAATTTTACCCGGAGTTTTACTTGGGTTCGTAATTTTACCCGAACTTTTTTGTTGGGTTCGTATTTTTTACCCGGACTTTTAGTTGGGTTCGTAATTTTACCCGGAGTTTTAGTTGGGTTCGTAATTTTACCCGGAGTTTTAGTTGGGTTCGTAATTTTACCCGGAGTTTTACTTGGGTTCGTAATTTTACCCGGAGTTTTACTTGGGTTCGTAATTTTACCCGGAGTTTTAGTTGGGTTCGTAATTTTACCCGGAGTTTTAGTTGGGTTCGTAATTTTACCCGGACTTTTTAGTTGGGTTCGTATTTTTTACCCGGACTTTTTAGTTGGGTTAGTATTTTTACCCGGAGTTTTAGTTGGGTTCGTATTTTTTAACCGGACTTTTTAGTTGGGTTCGTAATTTTACCCGGAGTTTTAGTTGGGTTCGTAATTTTACCCGGAGTTTTAGTTGGGTTCGTAATTTTACCCGGAGTTTTAGTTGGGTTCGTAATTTTACCCGGACTTTTTAGTTGGGTTCGTATTTTTTACCCGGACTTTTAGTTGGGTTCGTAATTTTACCCGGAGTTTTAGTTGGGTTCGTAATTTTACCCGGAGTTTTAGTTGAGTTGGTAATTTTACCCGGCGTTTTAGTTAGGTTCGTAATTTTACCCGGACTTTTTATTTGGGTTCGTAATTTTACCCGGACTTTTTAGTTGGGTTCGTAATTTTACCCGGAGTTTTAGTTGGGTTCGTAATTTTACCCGGAGTTTTACTTGGGTTCGTAATTTTACCCGAACTTTTTAGTTGGGTTCGTATTTTTTACCCGGACTTTTAGTTGGGTTCGTAATTTTACCCGGAGTTTTAGTTGGGTTCGTAATTTTACCCGGAGTTTTAGTTGGGTTCGTAATTTTACCCGGAGTTTTACTTGGGTTCGTAATTTTACCCGGAGTTTTACTTGGGTTCGTAATTTTACCCGGAGTTTTAGTTGGGTTCGTAATTTTACCCGGAGTTTTAGTTGGGTTCGTAATTTTACCCGGACTTTTTAGTTGGGTTCGTATTTTTTACCCGGACTTTTAGTTGGGTTCGTAATTTTACCCGGAGTTTTAGTTGGGTTCGTAATTTTACCAGGACTTTTTAGTTGGGTTCGTAATTTTACCCGGACTTTTTAGTTGGGTTCGTAATTTTACCCGGACTTTTTAGTTGGGTTCGTAATTTTACCCGGAGTTTTAGTTGGGTTCGTAATTTTACCCGGACTTTTTAGTTGGGTTCGAACTTTTTACCCGGACTTTTAGTTGGGTTCATAATTTTACCCGGAGTTTTAGTTGGGTTCGTAATTTTACCCGGACTTTTTAGTTGGGTTCGTATTTTTTACCCGGACTTTTAGTTGGGTTCGTAATTTTACCCGGAGTTTTAGTTGGGTTCGTAATTTTACCCGGAGTCTTGAGTTACCCGGACTTTTTAGTTGGGTTCGTATTTTTACCCGGACTTTTAGTTGGGTTCGTAATTTTACCCGGAGTTTTAGTTGGGTTCGTAATTTTACCCGGAGTTTTAGTTGGGTTCGTAATTTTACCCGGAGTTTTACTTGGGTTCGTAATTTTACCCTGAGTTTTACTTGGGTTCGTAATTTTACCCGGAGTTTTAGTTGGGTTCGTAATTTTACCCGGAGTTTTAGTTGGGTTCGTAATTTTACCCGGACTTTTTAGTTGGGTTCGTATTTTTTACCCGGACTTTTAGTTGGGTTCGTAATTTTACCCGGAGTTTTAGTTGGGTTCGTAATTTTACCCGGAGTTTTAGTTGGGTTCGTAATTTTACCCGGAGTTTTAGTTGGGTTCGCATTTTTTACCCGGAATTTTTAGTTGGGTTAGTATTTTTACCCGGAGTTTTAGTAGGGTTCGTATTTTTACCCGGAGTTTTAGTTGGGTTCGTAATTTTACCCGGAGTTTTAGTTGGGTTCGTATTTTTAACCCGGACTTTTTAGTTGGGTTAGTATTTTTACCCGGAGTTTTAGTTGGGTTCGTATTTTTACCCGGAGTTTTAGTTGGGTTCGTAATTTTATCCGGAGTTTTAGTTGGGTTCGTATTTTTTACCCGGACTTTTTAGTTGGGTTAGTATTTTTGCCCGGAGTTTTAGTTGGGTTCGTATTTTTTACCCGGTGTTTTAGTTGGGTTCGTAATTTTACCCGGAGTTTTAGTTGGGTTCGTAATTTTACCCGGAGTCTTAAGTTAGGTTCGTATTTTTTATCCGGACTTTTTAGTTGGGTTCGTATTTTTTACCCGGAGTTTTAGTTGGGTTCGCAATTTTACCCGGAGTTTTAGTTGGGTTCGTATTTTTTACCCGGACTTTTTAGTTGGGTTAGTATTTTTACCCGGAGTTTTAGTTGGGTTCGTATTTTTACCCGGAGTTTTAGTTGGGTTCGTATTTTTACCCGGAGTTTTAGTTGGGTTCGTAATTTTAGCCGGAGTTTTAGTTGGGTTCGTATTTTTTACCCGGACTTTTTAGTTGGGTTCGTAATTTTACCCGGAGTTTTAGTTGGGTTCGTAATTTTACCCGGAGTTTTAGTTATGTTCGTAATTTTACCCGGAGTTTTAGTTGGGTTCGTAATTTTACCCGGACTTTTTAGTTGGGTTCGTATTTTTTACCCGGACTTTTAGTTGGGTTCGTAATTTTACCCGGAGTTTTAGTTGGGTTCGTAATTTTACCCGGAGTTTTAGTTGAGTTGGTAATTTTACCCGGAGTTTTAGTTGGGTTCGTAATTTTACCCGGACTTTTTATTTGGGTTCGTAATTTTACCCGGACTTTTTAGTTGGGTTCGTAATTTTACCCGGAGTTTTAGTTGGGTTCGTAATTTTACCCGGACTTTTTAGTTGGGTTCGTATTTTTTACCCGGACTTTTAGTTGGGTTCGTAATTTTACCCGGAGTTTTAGTTGGGTTCGTAATTTTACCCGGAGTTTTAGTTGAGTTGGTAATTTTACCCGGAGTTTTAGTTGGGTTCGTAATTTTACCCGGACTTTTTATTTGGGTTCGTAATTTTACCCGGACTTTTTAGTTGGGTTCGTAATTTTACCCGGAGTTTTAGTTGAGTTCGTAATTTTACCCGGAGTTTTACTTGGGTTCGTAATTTTACCCGAACTTTTTAGTTGGGTTCGTATTTTTTACCCGGACTTTTAGTTGGGTTCGTAATTTTACCGGGAGTTTTAGTTGGGTTCGTAATTTTACCCGGAGTTTTAGTTGGGTTCGTAATTTTACCCGGAGTTTTAGTTGGGTTCGTATTTTTTTACCCGGACTTTTTAGTTGGGGTTAGTATTTTTACCCGGAGTTTTAGTTGGGTTCGTATTTTTACCCGGAGTTTTAGTTGGGTTCGTAATTTTACCCGGAGTTTTAGTTGGGTTCGTATTTTTTACCCGGACATTTTAGTTGGGTTAGCATTTTTTACCCGGAGTTTTAGTTGGGTTCGTACTTTTTACCCGGAGTTTTAGTTGGGTTCGTATTTTTTACCCGGAGTTTTAGTTGGGTTCGTATTTTTACCCGGACTTTTTAGTTGGGTAAGTATTTTTACCCGGAGTTTTAGTTGGGTTCGTATTTTTACCCGGAGTTTTAGTTGGGTTCGTAATTTTACCCGTAGTTTTAGTTGGGTTCGTATCTTTTACCCGGACTATTTAGTTGGGTTCGTATTTTTTACCCGGAGTTTAAGTTGGGTTCGCATTTTTTACCCGGAATTTTTAGTTGGGTTAGTATTTTTACCCGGAGTTTTAGTAGGGTTCGTATTTTTACCCGGAGTTTTAGTTGGGTTCGTAATTTTACCCGGAGTTTTAGTTGGGTTCGTATTTTTAAACCGGACTTTTTAGTTGGGTTAGTATTTTTACCCGGAGTTTTAGTTGGGTTCGTATTTTTACCCGGAGTTTTAGTTGGGTTCGTAATTTTATCCGGAGTTTTAGTTGGGTTCGTATTTTTTACCCGGACTTTTTAGTTGGGTTAGTATTTTTGCCCGGAGTTTTAGTTGGGTTCGTATTTTTTACCCGGAGTTTTAGTTGGGTTCGTAATTTTACCCGGAGTTTTAGTTGGGTTCGTAATTTTACCCGGAGTCTTAAGTTAGGTTCGTATTTTTTATCCGGACTTTTTAGTTGGGTTCGTATTTTTTACCCGGAGTTTTAGTTGGGTTCGTAATTTTACCCGGAGTTTTAGTTGGGTTCGTATTTTTTACCCGGACTTTTTAGTTGGGTTAGTATTTTTACCCGGAGTTTTAGTTGGGTTCGTATTTTTACCCGGAGTTTTAGTTGGGTTCGTATTTTTACCCGGAGTTTTAGTTGGGTTCGTAATTTTATCCGGAATTTTAGTTGGGTTCGTATTTTTTACCCGGACTTTTTAGTTGGGTTAGTATTTTTACCCGGAGTTTTAGTTGGGTTGGTATTTTTACCCGGAGTTTTAGTTGGGTTCGTATTTTTACCCGGAGTTTTAGTTGGGTTCGTAATTTTAGCCGGAGTTTTAGTTGGGTTCGTATTTTTTACCCGGACTTTTTAGTTGGGTTCGTAATTTTACCCGGAGTTTTAGTTGGGTTCGTAATTTTACCCGGAGTTTTAGTTGGGTTCGTAATTTTACCCGGAGTTTTAGTTGGGTTCGTAATTTTACCCGGACTTTTTAGTTGGGTTCGTATTTTTTACCCGGACTTTTAGTTGGGTTCGTAATTTTACCCGGAGTTTTAGTTGGGTTCGTAATTTTACCCGGAGTTTTAGTTGAGTTGGTAATTTTACCCGGAGTTTTAGTTGGGTTCGTAATTTTACCCGGACTTTTTATTTGGGTTCGTAATTTTACCCGGACTTTTTAGTTGGGTTCGTAATTTTACCCGGAGTTTTAGTTGGGTTCGTAATTTTACCCGGAGTTTTACTTGGGTTCGTAATTTTACCCGAACTTTTTAGTTGGGTTCGTATTTTTTACCCGGACTTTTAGTTGGGTTCGTAATTTTACCCGGAGTTTTAGTTGGGTTCGTAATTTTACCCGGAGTTTTAGTTGGGTGCGTAATTTTACCCGGAGATTTACTTGGGTTCGTAATTTTACCCGGAGTTTTACTTGGGTTCGTAATTTTACCCGGAGTTTTAGTTGGGTTCGTAATTTTACCCGGAGTTTTAGTTGGGTTGGTAATTTTACCCGGACTTTTTAGGTGGGTTCGTATTTTTTACCCGGACTTTTAGTTGGGTTCGTAATTTTACCCGGAGTTTTAGTTGGGTTCGTAATTTTACCAGGAGTTTTAGTTGGGTTCGTAATTTTACCCGGAGTTTTAGTTGGGTTCGTAATTTTACCCGGACTTTTTAGTTGGGTTCGTATTTTTTACCCGGACTTTTAGTTGGGTTCGTAATTTTACCCGGAGTTTTAGTTGGGTTCGTAATTTTACCCGGAGTTTTAGTTGAGTTGGTAATTTTACCCGGAGTTTTAGTTGGGTTCGTAATTTTACCCGGACTTTTTATTTGGGTTCGTAATTTTACCCGGACTTTTTAGTTGGGTTCGTAATTTTACCCGGAGTTTTAGTTGGGTTCGTAATTTTACCCGGACTTTTTAGTTGGGTTCGTATTTTTTACCCGGACTTTTAGTTGGGTTCGTAATTTTACCCGGAGTTTTAGTTGGGTTCGTAATTTTACCCGGAGTTTTAGTTGAGTTGGTAATTTTACCCGGAGTTTTAGTTGGGTTCGTAATTTTACCCGGACTTTTTATTTGGGTTCGTAATTTTACCCGGACTTTTTAGTTGGGTTCGTAATTTTACCCGGAGTTTTAGTTGAGTTCGTAATTTTACCCGGAGTTTTACTTGGGTTCGTAATTTTACCCGAACTTTTTAGTTGGGTTCGTATTTTTTACCCGGACTTTTAGTTGGGTTCGTAATTTTACCCGGAGTTTTAGTTGGGTTCGTAATTTTACCCGGAGTTTTAGTTGGGTTCGTATTTTTTACCTGGACTTTTTAGTTGGGGTTAGTATTTTTACCCGGAGTTTTAGTTGGGTTCGTATTTTTACCCGGAGTTTTAGTTGGGTTCGTAATTTTACCCGGAGTTTTAGTTGGGTTCGTATTTTTTACCCGGACATTTTAGTTGGGTTAGCATTTTTTACCCGGAGTTTTAGTTGGGTTCGTACTTTTTACCCGGAGTTTTAGTTGGGTTCGTATTTTTTACCCGGAGTTTTAGTTGGGTTCGTATTTTTACCCGGACTTTTTAGTTGGGTAAGTATTTTTACCCGGAGTTTTAGTTGGGTTCGTATTTTTACCCGGAGTTTTAGTTGGGTTCGTAATTTTACCCGTAGTTTTAGTTGGGTTCGTATCTTTTACCCGGACTATTTAGTTGGGTTCGTATTTTTTACCCGGAGTTTTAGTTGGGTTCTCATTTTTTACCCGGAATTTTTAGTTGGGTTAGTATTTTTACCCGGAGTTTTAGTAGGGTTCGTATTTTTACCCGGAGTTTTAGTTGGGTTCGTAATTTTACCCGGAGTTTTAGTTGGGTTCGTATTTTTAAACCGGACTTTTTAGTTGGGTTAGTATTTTTACCCGGAGTTTTAGTTGGGTTCGTATTTTTACCCGGAGTTTTAGTTGGGTTCGTAATTTTATCCGGAGTTTTAGTTGGGTTCGTATTTTTTACCCGGACTTTTTAGTTGGGTTAGTATTTTTGCCCGGAGTTTTAGTTGGGTTCGTATTTTTTACCCGGAGTTTTAGTTGGGTTCGTAATTTTACCCGGAGTTTTAGTTGGGTTCGTAATTTTACCCGGAGTCTTAAGTTAGGTTCGTATTTTTTATCCGGACTTTTTAGTTGGGTTCGTATTTTTTACCCGGAGTTTTAGTTGGGTTCGTAATTTTACCCGGAGTTTTAGTTGGGTTCGTATTTTTTACCCGGACTTTTTAGTTGGGTTAGTATTTTTACCCGGAGTTTTAGTTGGGTTCGTATTTTTACCCGGAGTTTTAGTTGGGTTCGTATTTTTACCCGGAGTTTTAGTTGGGTTCGTAATTTTAGCCGGAGTTTTAGTTGGGTTCGTATTTTTTACCCGGACTTTTTAGTTGGGTTCGTAATTTTACCCGGAGTTTTAGTTGGGTTCGTAATTTTACCCGGAGTTTTAGTTGGGTTCGTAATTTTACCCGGAGTTTTAGTTGGGTTCGTAATTTTACCCGGACTTTTTAGTTGGGTTCGTATTTTTTACCCGGACTTTTAGTTGGGTTCGTAATTTTACCCGGAGTTTTAGTTGGGTTCGTAATTTTACCCGGAGTTTTAGTTGAGTTGGTAATTTTACCCGGAGTTTTACTTGGGTTCGTAATTTTACCCGGACTTTTTATTTGGGTCCGTAATTTTACCCGAACTTTTTAGTTGGGTTCGTAATTTTACCCGGAGTTTTAGTTGGGTTCGTAATTTTACCCGGAGTTTTACTTGGGTTCGTAATTTTACCCGAACTTTTTAGTTGGGTTCGTATTTTTTACCCGGACTTTTAGTTGGGTTCGTAATTTTACCCGGAGTTTTAGTTGGGTTCGTAATTTTACCCGGAGTTTTAGTTGGGTTCGTAATTTTACCCGGAGTTTTACTTGGGTTCGTAATTTTACCCGGAGTTTTACTTGGGTTCGTAATTTTACCCGGAGTTTTAGTTGGGTTCGTAATTTTACCCGGAGTTTTAGTTGGGTTCGTAATTTTACCCGGACTTTTTAGGTGGGTTTGTATTTTTTACCCGGACTTTTAGTTGGGTTCGTAATTTTACCCGGAGTTTTAGTTGGGTTCGTAATTTTACCAGGACTTTTTAGTTGGGTTCGTAATTTTACCCGGACTTTTTAGTTGGGTTCGTAATTTTACCCGGACTTTTTAGTTGGGTTCGTAATTTTACCCGGAGTTTTAGTTGGGTTCGTAATTTTACCCGGACTTTTTAGTTGGGTTCGAATTTTTTACCCGGACTTTTAGTTGGGTTCATAATTTTACCCGGAGTTTTAGTTGGGTTCGTAATTTTACCCGGACTTTTTAGTTGGGTTCGTATTTTTTACCCGGACTTTTAGTTGGGTTCGTAATTTTACCCGGAGTTTTAGTTGGGTTCGTAATTTTACCCGGAGTTTTAGTTGGGTTCGTAATTTTACCCGGAGTCTTGAGTTACCCGGACTTTTTAGTTGGGTTCGTATTTTTACCCGGACTTTTAGTTGGGTTCGTAATTTTACCCGGAGTTTTAGTTGGGTTCGTAATTTTACCCGGAGTTTTAGTTGGGTTCGTAATTTTACCCGGAGTTTTACTTGGGTTCGTAATTTTACCCGGAGTTTTACTTGGGTTCGTAATTTTACCCGGAGTTTTAGTTGGGTTCGTAATTTTACCCGGAGTTTTAGTTGGGTTCGTAATTTTACCCGGACTTTTTAGTTGGGTTAGTATTTTTACCCGGAGTTTTAGTTGGGTTCGTATTTTTACCCGGAGTTTTAGTTGGGTTCGTATTTTTACCCGGAGTTTTAGTTGGGTTCGTAATTTTACCCGGAGTTTTAGTTGGGTTCGTATTTTTAACCCGGACTTTTTAGTTGGGTTAGTATTTTTACCCGGAGTTTTAGTAGGGTTCGTATTTTTACCCGGAGTTTTAGTTGGGTTCGTAATTTTACCCGGAGTTATAGTTGGGTTCGTATTTTTAACCCGGACTTTTTAGTTGGGTTAGTATTTTTACCCGGAGTTTTAGTTGGGTTCGTATTTTTACCCGGAGTTTTAGTTGGGTTCGTAATTTTATCCGGAGTTTTAGTTGGGTTCGTATTTTTTACCCGGACTTTTTAGTTGGGTTAGTATTTTTGCCCGGAGTTTTAGTTGGGTTCGTATTTTTTACCCGGTGTTTTAGTTGGGTTCGTAATTTTACCCGGAGTTTTAGTTGGGTTCGTAATTTTACCCGGAGTCTTAAGTTAGGTTCGTATTTTTTACCCGGACTTTTTAGTTGGGTTAGTATTTTTGCCCGGAGTTTTAGTTGGGTTCGTATTTTTTACCCGGTGTTTTAGTTGGGTTCGTAATTTTACCCGGAGTTTTAGTTGGGTTCGTAATTTTACCCGGAGTCTTAAGTTAGGTTCGTATTTTTTATCCGGACTTTTTAGTTGGGTTCGTAATTTTATCCGGAGTTTTAGTTGGGTTCGTATTTTTTACCCGGACTTTTTAGTTGGGTTAGTATTTTTGCCCGGAGTTTTAGTTGGGTTCGTATTTTTTACCCGGTGTTTTAGTTGGGTTCGTAATTTTACCCGGAGTTTTAGTTGGGTTCGTAATTTTACCCGGAGTCTTAAGTTAGGTTCGTATTTTTTACCCGGACTTTTAGTTGGGTTCGTAATTTTACCCGGAGTTTTAGTTGGGTTCGTAATTTTACCCGGAGTTTTAGTTGGGTTCGTATTTTTTACCCGGACTTTTTAGTTGGGTTAGTATTTTTACCCGGAGTTTTTTTTGGGTTCGTATTTTTACCCGGAGTTTTAGTTGGGTTCGTATTTTTACCCGGAGTTTTAGTTGGGTTCGTATTTTTACCCGGAGTTTTAGTTGGGTTCGTAATTTTACCCGGACCTTTTAGTTGGGTTCGTATTTTTTACCCGGACTTTTAGTTGGATTCGTAATTTTACGCGGAGTTTTAGTTGGGTTCGTAATTTTACCCGGAGTTTTAGTTGAGTTGGTAATTTTACCCGGAGTTTTAGTTGGGTTCGTAATTTTACCCGGACTTTTTATTTGGGTTCGTAATTTTAACCGGACTTTTTAGTTGGGTTCGTAATTTTACCCGGAGTTTTAGTTGAGTTCGTAATTTTACCCGGAGTTTTACTTGGGTTCGTAATTTTACCCGAACTTTTTAGTTGGGTTCGTATTTTTTACCCGGACTTTTAGTTGGGTTCGTAATTTTACCGGGAGTTTTAGTTGGGTTCGTAATTTTACCCGGAGTTTTATTTGGGTTCGTAATTTTACCCGAAGTTTTACTTGGGTTCGTAATTTTACCCGGAGTTTTAGTTGGGTTCGTAATTTTACCCGGAGTTTTAGTTGGGTTCGTAATTTTACCCGGACTTTTTAGTTGGGTTCGTATTTTTTACCCGGACTTTTAGTTGGGTTCGTAATTTTACCCGGAGTTTTAGTTGGGTTCGTAATTTTACCCGGAGTTTTAGTTGAGTTCGTAATTTTACCCGGAGTTTTAGTTGGGTTCGTAATTTTACCCGGACTTTTTAGTTGGGTTCGTAATTTTACCCGGACTTTTTAGTTGGGTTCGAATTTTTTACCCGGACTTTTAGTTGGGTTCATAATTTTACCCGGAGCTTTAGTTGGGTTCGTAATTTTACCTGGACTTTTTAGTTGGGTTCGTATTCTTTACCCGGACTTTTAGTTGGGTTTGTAATTTTACCCGGAGTTTTAGTTGGGTTCGTAATTTTACCCGGAGTTTTAGTTGGGTTCGTAATTTTACCCGGAGTTTTACTTGGGTTCGTAATTTTACCCGGACTTTTTAGTTGGGTTCGTAATTTTACCCGGAGTTTTAGTTGAGTTCGTAATTTTACCCGGAGTTTTACTTGGGTTCGTAATTTTACCCGAACTTTTTAGTTGGGTTCGTATTTTTTACCCGGACTTTTAGTTGGGTTCGTAATTTTACCGGGAGTTTTAGTTGGGTTCGTAATTTTACCCGGAGTTTTAGTTGGGTTCGTAATTTCACCCGGAGTTTTAGTTGGGTTCGTAATTTTACCCGGAGTTTTAGTTGAGTTCGTAATTTTACCCGGAGTTTTACTTGGGTTCGTAATTTTACCCGAACTTTTTAGTTGGGTTCGTATTTTTTACCCGGACTTTTAGTTGGGTTCGTAATTTTACCGGGAGTTTTAGTTGGGTTCGTAATTTTACCCGGAGTTTTAGTTGGGTTCGTAATTTCACCCGGAGTTTTACTTGGGTTCGTAATTTTACCCGAAGTTTTACTTGGGTTCGTAATTTTACCCGGAGTTTTAGTTGGGTTCGTAATTTTACCCGGAGTTTTAGTTGGGTTCGTAATTTTACCCGGACTTTTTAGTTGGGTTCGTATTTTTTACCCGGACTTTTAGTTGGGTTCGTAATTTTACCCGGAGTTTTAGTTGGGTTCGTAATTTTACCCGGAGTTTTAGTTGAGTTCGTAATTTTACCCGGAGTTTTAGTTGGGTTCGTAATTTTACCCGGACTTTTTAGTTGGGTTCGTAATTTTACCCGGACTTTTTAGTTGGGTTCGAATTTTTTACCCGGACTTTTAGTTGGGTTCATAATTTTACCCGGAGCTTTAGTTGGGTTCGTAATTTTACCTGGACTTTTTAGTTGGGTTCGTATTCTTTACCCGGACTTTTAGTTGGGTTTGTAATTTTACCCGGAGTTTTAGTTGGGTTCGTAATTTTACCCGGAGTTTTAGTTGGGTTCGTAATTTTACCCGGAGTTTTACTTGGGTTCGTAATTTTACCCGGAGTTTTACTTGGGTTCGTAATTTTACCCGGAGTTTTAGTTGGGTTCGTAATTTTACCCGGAGTTTTAGTTGGGTTCGTAATTTTACCCGGACTTTTTAGTTGGGTTCGTATTTTTTACCCGGACTTTTAGTTGGGTTTGTAATTTTACCCGGAGTTTTAGTTGGGTTCGTAATTTTACCCGGAGTTTTAGTTGAGTTCGTAATTTTACCCGGAGTTTTAGTTGGGTTCGTAATTTTACCCGGACTTTTTAGTTGGGTTCGTAATTTTACCCGGACTTTTTAGTTGGGTTCGTAATTTTACCCGGAGTCTTAAGTTAGGTTCGTATTTTTTATCCGGACTTTTTAGTTGGGTTCGTATTTTTTACCCGGAGTTTTAGTTGGGTTCGTAATTTTACCCGGAGTTTTAGTTGGGTTCGTAATTTTACCCGGACTTTTTAGTTGGGTTCGTATTTTTTACCCGGACTTTTAGTTGGGTTCGTAATTTTACCCGGAGTTTTAGTTGGGTTCGTAATTTTACCCGGAGTTTTAGTTGGGTTCGTAATTTTACCCGGACTTTTTAGTTGGGTTCGTAATTTTACGAGGACTTTTTAGTTGTGTTCGTAATTTTACCCGGACTTTTAGTTGGGTTCGTAATTTTACCATGAGTTTTAGTTGGGTTCGTAATTTTACCCGGAGTTTTAGTTGCATTCGTAATTTTACCCGGAGTTGTACTTGGGTTCGTAATTTTACCCGGAGTTTTACTTGGGTTCGTAATTTTACCCGGAGCTTTAGTTGGGTTCGTAATTTTACCCGGAGTTTTAGTTGGGTTCGTAATTTTACCCGGACTTTTTAGTTGGGTTCGTATTTTTTACCCGGAGTTTTAGTTGGGTTCGTAATTTTACCCGGAGTTTTAGTTGGGTTCGTAATTTTACCCGGAGTCTTAAGTTAGGTTCGTATTTTTTACCCGGACTTTTTAGTTGGGTTAGTATTTTTGCCCGGAGTTTTAGTTGGGTTCGTATTTTTTACCCGGTGTTTTAGTTGGGTTCGTAATTTTACCCGGAGTTTTAGTTGGGTTCGTAATTTTACCCGGAGTCTTAAGTTAGGTTCGTATTTTTTATCCGGACTTTTTAGTTGGGTTCGTAATTTTATCCGGAGTTTTAGTTGGGTTCGTATTTTTTACCCGGACTTTTTAGTTGGGTTAGTATTTTTGCCCGGAGTTTTAGTTGGGTTCGTATTTTTTACCCGGTGTTTTAGTTGGGTTCGTAATTTTACCCGGAGTTTTAGTTGGGTTCGTAATTTTACCCGGACCTTTTAGTTGGGTTCGTAATTTTACCCGGACTTTTTATTTGGGTTCGTAATTTTACCCGGACTTTTTAGTTGGGTTCGTAATTTTACCCGGAGTTTTAGTTGAGTTCGTAATTTTACCCGGAGTTTTACTTGGGTTCGTAATTTTACCCGAACTTTTTAGTTGGGTTCGTATTTTTTACCCGGACTTTTAGTTGGGTTCGTAATTTTACCGGGAGTTTTAGTTGGGTTCGTAATTTTACCCGGAGTTTTAGTTGGGTTCGTAATTTTACCCGGACTTTTTAGTTGGGTTCGAATTTTTTACCCGGACTTTTAGTTGGGTTCATAATTTTACCCGGAGCTTTAGTTGGGTTCGTAATTTTACCTGGACTTTTTAGTTGGGTTCGTATTCTTTACCCGGACTTTTAGTTGGGTTTGTAATTTTACCCGGAGTTTTAGTTGGGTTCGTAATTTTACCCGGAGTTTTAGTTGGGTTCGTAATTTTACCCGGAGTTTTACTTGGGTTCGTAATTTTACCCGGAGTTTTACTTGGGTTCGTAATTTTACCCGGAGTTTTAGTTGGGTTCGTAATTTTACCCGGAGTTTTAGTTGGGTTCGTAATTTTACCCGGACTTTTTAGTTGGGTTCGTATTTTTTACCCGGACTTTTAGTTGGGTTCGTAATTTTACCCGGAGTTTTAGTTGGGTTCGTAATTTTACCCGGAGTTTTAGTTGAGTTCGTAATTTTACCCGGAGTTTTAGTTGGGTTCGTAATTTTACCCGGACTTTTTAGTTGGGTTCGTAATTTTACCCGGACTTTTTAGTTGGGTTCGTAATTTTACCCGGAGTCTTAAGTTAGGTTCGTATTTTTTATCCGGACTTTTTAGTTGGGTTCGTATTTTTTACCCGGAGTTTTAGTTGGGTTCGTAATTTTACCCGGAGTTTTAGTTGGGTTCGTAATTTTACCCGGACTTTTTAGTTGGGTTCGTATTTTTTACCCGGACTTTTAGTTGGGTTCGTAATTTTACCCGGAGTTTTAGTTGGGTTCGTAATTTTACCCGGAGTTTTAGTTGGGTTCGTAATTTTACCCGGACTTTTTAGTTGGGTTCGTAATTTTACGAGGACTTTTTAGTTGTGTTCGTAATTTTACCCGGACTTTTAGTTGGGTTCGTAATTTTACCATGAGTTTTAGTTGGGTTCGTAATTTTACCCGGAGTTTTAGTTGCGTTCGTAATTTTACCCGGAGTTGTACTTGGGTTCGTAATTTTACCCGGAGTTTTACTTGGGTTCGTAATTTTACCCGGAGCTTTAGTTGGGTTCGTAATTTTACCCGGAGTTTTAGTTGGGTTCGTAATTTTACCCGGACTTTTTAGTTGGGTTCGTATTTTTTACCCGGAGTTTTAGTTGGGTTCGTAATTTTACCCGGAGTTTTAGTTGGGTTCGTAATTTTACCCGGAGTCTTAAGTTAGGTTCGTATTTTTTACCCGGACTTTTTAGTTGGGTTAGTATTTTTGCCCGGAGTTTTAGTTGGGTTCGTATTTTTTACCCGGTGTTTTAGTTGGGTTCGTAATTTTACCCGGAGTTTTAGTTGGGTTCGTAATTTTACCCGGAATCTTAAGTTAGGTTCGTATTTTTTATCCGGACTTTTTAGTTGGGTTCGTAATTTTATCCGGAGTTTTAGTTGGGTTCGTATTTTTTACCCGGACTTTTTAGTTGGGTTAGTATTTTTGCCCGGAGTTTTAGTTGGGTTCGTATTTTTTACCCGGTGTTTTAGTTGGGTTCGTAATTTTACCCGGAGTTTTAGTTGGGTTCGTAATTTTACCCGGACCTTTTAGTTGGGTTCGTAATTTTACCCGGACTTTTTATTTGGGTTCGTAATTTTACCCGGACTTTTTAGTTGGGTTCGTAATTTTACCCGGAGTTTTAGTTGAGTTCGTAATTTTACCCGGAGTTTTACTTGGGTTCGTAATTTTACCCGAACTTTTTAGTTGGGTTCGTATTTTTTACCCGGACTTTTAGTTGGGTTCGTAATTTTACCGGGAGTTTTAGCTGGGTTCGTAATTTTACCCGGAGTTTTAGTTGGGTTCGTAATTTCACCCGGAGTTTTACTTGGGTTCGTAATTTTACCCGGAGTTTTACTTGGGTTCGTAATTTTACCCGGAGTTTTAGTTGGGTTCGTAATTTTACCCGGAGTTTTAGTTGGGTTCGTAATTTTACCCGGACTTTTTAGTTGGGTTCGTATTTTTTACCCGGACTTTTAGTTGGGTTCGTAATTTTACCCGGAGTTTTAGTTGGGTTCGTAATTTTACCCGGAGTTTTAGTTGAGTTCGTAATTTTACCCGGAGTTTTAGTTGGGTTCGTAATTTTACCCGGACTTTTTAGTTGGGTTCGTAATTTTACCCGGACTTTTTAGTTGGGCTCGAATTTTTTACCCGGACTTTTAGTTGGGTTCATAATTTTACCTGGAGCTTTAGTTGGGTTCGTAATTTTACCTGGACTTTTTAGTTGGGTTCGTATTTTTTACCCGGACTTTTAGTTGGGTTTGTAATTTTACCCGGAGTTTTAGTTGGGTTCGTAATTTTACCCGGAGTTTTAGTTGGTTTCGTAATTTTACCCGGAGTTTTACTTGGGTTCGTAATTTTACCCGGAGTTTTACTTGGGTTCGTAATTTTACCCGGAGTTTTAGTTGGGTTCGTAATTTTACCCGGAGTTTTAGTTGGGTTCGTAATTTTACCCGGACTTTTTAGTTGGGTTCGTATTTTTTACCCGGACTTTTAGTTGGGTTCGTAATTTTACCCGGAGTTTTAGTTGGGTTCGTAATTTTACCCGGAGTTTTAGTTGAGTTCGTAATTTTACCCGGAGTTTTAGTTGGGTTCGTAATTTTACCCGGACTTTTTAGTTGGGTTCGTAATTTTACCCGGACTTTTTAGTTGGGTTCGTAATTTTACCCGGAGTCTTAAGTTAGGTTCGTATTTTTTATCCGGACTTTTTAGTTGGGTTCGTATTTTTTACCCGGAGTTTTAGTTGGGTTCGTAATTTTACCCGGAGTTTTAGTTGGGTTCGTAATTTTACCCGGACTTTTTAGTTGGGTTCGTATTTTTTACCCGGACTTTTAGTTGGGTTCGTAATTTTACCCGGAGTTTTAGTTGGGTTCGTAATTTTACCCGGAGTTTTAGTTGGGTTCGTAATTTTACCCGGACTTTTTAGTTGGGTTCGTAATTTTACCCGGAGTTTTAGTTGGGTTCGTATTTTTTACCCGGAGTTTTAGTTGGATTCGTATTTTTTACAAGGAGTTTTAGTTGGGTTTCGTATTTTTACCCGGAGTTTTAGTTGGGTTCGTAATTTTACCCGGAGTCTTAAGTTAGGTTCGTATTTTTTATCCGGACTTTTTAGTTGGGTTCGTAATTTTATCCGGAGTTTTAGTTGGGTTCGTATTTTTTACCCGGACTTTTTAGTTGGGTTAGTATTTTTGCCCGGAGTTTTAGTTGGGTTCGTATTTTTACCGGGAGTTTTAGTTGGGTTCGTAATTTTACCCGGAGTTTTAGTTGGGTTCGTAATTTTACCCGGAGTTTTAGTTGGGTTCGTAATTTTACCCGGACTTTTTAGTTGGGTTCGTATTTTTTAACCGGACTTTTAGTTGGGTTCGTAATTTTACCCGGAGTTTTAGTTGGGTTCGTAATTTTACCCGGAGTTTTAGTTGAGTTCGTAATTTTACCCGGAGTTTTAGTTGGGTTCGTAATTTTACCCGGACTTTTTAGTTGGGTTCGTAATTTTACCCGGACTTTTTAGTTGGGTTCGAATTTTTTACCCGGACTTTTAGTTGGGTTCATAATTTTACCTGGAGCTTTAGTTGGGTTCGTAATTTTACCTGGACTTTTTAGTTGGGTTCGTATTTTTTACCCGGACTTTTAGTTGGGTTTGTAATTTTACCCGGAGTTTTAGTTGGGTTCGTAATTTTACCCGGAGTTTTAGTTGGTTTCGTAATTTTACCCGGAGTTTTACTTGGGTTCGTAATTTTACCCGGAGTTTTACTTGGGTTCGTAATTTTACCCGGAGTTTTAGTTGGGTTCGTAATTTTACCCGGAGTTTTAGTTGGGTTCGTATTTTTTACCCGGACTTTTAGTTGGGTTCGTAATTTTACCCGGAGTTTTAGTTGGGTTCGTAATTTTACCCGGAGTTTTAGTTGAGTTCGTAATTTTACCCGGAGTTTTAGTTGGGTTCGTAATTTTACCCGGACTTTTTAGTTGGGTTCGTAATTTTACCCGGACTTTTTAGTTGGGTTCGTAATTTTACCCGGAGTCTTAAGTTAGGTTCGTATTTTTTATCCGGACTTTTTAGTTGGGTTCGTATTTTTTACCCGGAGTTTTAGTTGGGTTCGTAATTTTACCCGGAGTTTTAGTTGGGTTCGTAATTTTACCCGGACTTTTTAGTTGGGTTCGTATTTTTTACCCGGACTTTTAGTTGGGTTCGTAATTTTACCCGGAGTTTTAGTTGGGTTCGTAATTTTACCCGGAGTTTTAGTTGGGTTCGTAATTTTACCCGGACTTTTTAGTTGGGTTCGTAATTTTACCCGGAGTTTTAGTTGGGTTCGTATTTTTTACCCGGAGTTTTAGTTGGATTCGTATTTTTTACAAGGAGTTTTAGTTGGGTTTCGTATTTTTACCCGGAGTTTTAGTTGGGTTCGTAATTTTACCCGGAGTCTTAAGTTAGGTTCGTATTTTTTATCCGGACTTTTTAGTTGGGTTCGTAATTTTATCCGGAGTTTTAGTTGGGTTCGTATTTTTTACCCGGACTTTTTAGTTGGGTTAGTATTTTTGCCCGGAGTTTTAGTTGGGTTCGTATTTTTACCGGGAGTTTTAGTTGGGTTCGTAATTTTACCCGGAGTTTTAGTTGGGTTCGTAATTTCACCCGGAGTTTTACTTGGGTTCGTAATTTTACCCGAAGTTTTACTTGGGTTCGTAATTTTACCCGGAGTTTTAGTTGGGTTCGTAATTTTACCCGGAGTTTTAGTTGGGTTCGTAATTTTACCCGGACTTTTTAGTTGGGTTCGTATTTTTTACCCGGACTTTTAGTTGGGTTCGTAATTTTACCCGGAGTTTTAGTTGGGTTCGTAATTTTACCCGGAGTTTTAGTTGAGTTCGTTATTTTACCCGGAGTTTTAGTTGGGTTCGTAATTTTACCCGGACTTTTTAGTTGGGTTCGTAATTTTACCCGGAGTTTTAGTTGGGTTCGTAATTTTACCCGGAGTTTTAGTTGGGTTCGTAATTTTACCCGGAGTTTTACTTGGGTTCGTAATTTTACCCGGAGTTTTACTTGGGTTCGTAATTTTACCCGGAGTTTTAGTTGGGTTCGTAATTTTACCCGGAGTTTTAGTTGGGTTCGTAATTTTACCCGGACTTTTTAGTTGGGTTCGTATTTTTTACCCGGAATTTTACTTGGGTTCGTAATTTTACCCGGAGTTTTAGTTGGGTTCGTAATTTTACCCGGAGTTTTAGTTGAGTTCGTAATTTTACCCGGAGTTTTAGTTGGGTTCGTAATTTTACCCGGACTTTTTAGTTGGGTTCGTAATTTTACCCGGACTTTTTAGTTGGGTTCGTAATTTTACCCGGAGTTTTAGTTGGGTTCGTAATTTTACCCGGAGTTTTAGTTGGGTTCGTAATTTTACCCGGACTTTTTAGTTGGGTTCGTATTTTTTACCCGGACTTTTAGTTGGGTTCGTAATTTTACCCGGAGTTTTAGTTGGGTTCGTAATTTTACCCGGAGTTTTAGTTGGGTTCGTAATTTTACCCGGACTTTTTAGTTGGGTTCGTAATTTTACGAGGACTTTTTAGTTGTGTTCGTAATTTTACCCGGACTTTTAGTTGGGTTCGTAATTTTACCCTGAGTTTTCGTTGGGTTCGTAATTTTACCCGGAGTTTTAGTTGCGTTCGTAATTTTACCCGGAGTTGTACTTGGGTTCGTAATTTTACCCGGAGTTTTACTTGGGTTCGTAATTTTACCCGGAGCTTTAGTTGGGTTCGTAATTTTACCCGGAGTTTTAGTTGGGTTCGTAATTTTACCCGGACTTTTTAGTTGGGTTCGTATTTTTTACCCGGAGTTTTAGTTGGGTTCGTAATTTTACCCGGAGTGTTAGTTGGGTTCGTAATTTTACCCGGAGTCTTAAGTTAGGTTCGTATTTTTTACCCGGACTTTTTAGTTGGGTTAGTATTTTTGCCCGGAGTTTTAGTTGGGTTCGTATTTTTTACCCGGTGTTTTAGTTGGGTTCGTAATTTTACCCGGAGTTTTAGTTGGGTTCGTAATTTTACCCGGAGTCTTAAGTTAGGTTCGTATTTTTATCCGGACTTTTTAGTTGGGTTCGTAATTTTATCCGGAGTTTTAGTTGGGTTCGTATTTTTTACCCGGACTTTTTAGTTGGGTTAGTATTTTTGCCCGGAGTTTTAGTTGGGTTCGTATTTTTTACCCGGTGTTTTAGTTGGGTTCGTAATTTTACCCGGAGTTTTAGTTGGGTTCGTAATTTTACCCGGACCTTTTAGTTGGGTTCGTATTTTTTACCCG
>CAXIES010000429.1:0-47427 GCA_964023965.1 Melinopterus prodromus
TTTTTACCCGAACTTTTAGTTGGTTTCTTAATTTTACCCGGAGTTTTAGTTGGGTTCGTAATTTTACCCGGAGTTTTACTTGGGTTCGTAATTTTACCCGGAGTTTTACTTGGGTTCGTAATTTTACCAGGAGTTTTAGTTGGGTTCGTAATTTTACCCGGAGTTTTAGTTGGGTTCGTAATTTTACCCGGACTTTTTAGTTGGGTTCGTATTTTTTACCCGGACTTTTAGTTGGGTTCGTATTTTTTACCCGGAGTTTTAGTTGGGTTCGTATTTTTACCCGGAGTTTTAGTTGGGTTCGTATTTTTACCCGGAGTTTTAGTTGGGTTCGTATTTTTTACCCGGAGTTTTAGTTGGGTTCGTATTTTTACCCGGAGTTTTAGTTGGGTTCGTAATTTTACCCGGACTTTTTAGTTGGGTTCGAATTTTTTACCCGGACTTTTACTTGGGTTCGTAATTTTACCCGGACTTTTTAGTTGGGTTCGTATTTTTTACCCGGACTTTTAGTTGGGTTCGTAATTTTACCCGGAGTTTTAGTTGGGTTCGTAATTTTACCCGGAGTTTTAGTTGGGTTCGTAATTTTACCCGGAGTCTTGAGTTAATAGTTGGGTTCGTATTTTTACCCGCACTTTTAGTTGGGTTCGTAATTTTACCCGGAGTTTTAGTTGGGTTCGTTATTTTACCCGGAGTTTTAGTTGGGTTCGTAATTTTACCCGGAGTTTTACTTGGGTTCGTAATTTTACCCGGAGTTTTACTTGGGTTCGTAATTTTACCCGGAGTTTTAGTTGGGTTCGTAATTTTACCCGGAGTTTTAGTTGGGTTCGTAATTTTACCCGGACTTTTTAGTTGGGTTCGT
Source organism: Melinopterus prodromus (assembly GCA_964023965.1). Taxonomy (NCBI): domain Eukaryota; kingdom Metazoa; phylum Arthropoda; class Insecta; order Coleoptera; family Scarabaeidae; genus Melinopterus; species Melinopterus prodromus. Next base: position 857 of record CAXIES010000429.1, read on the forward strand.
ATTTTTACCCGGACTTTTAGTTGGGTTCGTAATTTTACCCGGAGTTTTAGTTGGGTTCGTAATTTTACCCGGAGTTTTACTTGAGTTCGTAATATTACCCGGAGTTTTAGTTGGGTTCGTAATTTTACCCGGACTTTTTAGTTGGGTTCGTAATTTTATCCGGACTTTTTAGTTGGGTTCGTATTTTTTACCCGAACTTTTAGTTGGGTTCTTAATTTTACCCGGAGTTTTAGTTGGGTTCGTAATTTTACCCGGAGTTTTACTTGGGTTCGTAATTTTACCCGGAGTTTTACTTGGGTTCGTAATTTTACCAGGAGTTTTAGTTGGGTTCGTAATTTTACCCGGAGTTTTAGTTGGGTTCGTAATTTTACCCGGACTTTTTAGTTGGGTTCGTATTTTTTACCCGGACTTTTAGTTGGATTCGTAATTTTACCCGGAGTTTTAGTTGGGTTCGTAATTTTACCCGGAGTTTTAGTTGAGTTCGTAATTTTACCCGGAGTTTTAGTTGGGTTCGTAATTTTACCCGGATTTTTAGTTGGGTTCGTAATTTTACCGGACTTTTTAGTTGGGTTCGTAATTTTACCCGGACTTTTTAGTTGGGTTCGTAATTTTACCCGGAGTTTTAGTTGGGTTCGTAATTTTACCCGGACTTTTTAGTTGGGTTCGAATTTTTTACCCGGACTTTTAGTTGGGTTCATAATTTTACCCGGAGTTTTAGTTGGGTTCGTAATTTTACCCGGACCTTTTAGTTGGGTTCGTATTTTGTACCCGGACTTTTAGTTGGGTTCGTAATTTTACCCGGAGTTTTAGTTGGGTTCGTAATTTTACCCGGAGTTTTAGTTGGGTTCGTAATTTTACCCGGAGTCTTGAGTTACTCGGACTTTTTAGTTGGGTTCGTATTTTTACCCGGACTTTTAGTTGGGTTCGTAATTTTACCCGGAGTTTTAGTTGGGTTCGTAATTTTACCCGGAGTTTTAGTAGGGTTCGTAATTTTACCCGGAGTTTTACTTGGTTTCGTAATTTTACCCGGAGTTTTACTTGGGTTCGTAATTTTACCAGGAGTTTTAGTTGGGTTCGTAATTTTACCCGGAGTTTTAGTTGGGTTCGTAATTTTACCCGGACTTTTTAGTTGGGTTCGTATTTTTGCCCGGACTTCTAGTTGGGTTCGTAATTTTACCCGGAGTTTTAGTTGGGTTCGTAATTTTACCCGGAGTTTTAGTTGAGTTCGTAATTTTACCCGGAGTTTTAGTTGGGTTCGTAATTTTACCCGGACTTTTTAGTTGGGTTCGTAATTTTACCCGGACTTTTTAGTTGGGTTCGTATTTTTTACCCGGAGTTTTAGTTGGGTTCGTAATTTTACCCGGAGTTTTAGTTGGGTTCGTAATTTTACCCGGACCTTTTAGTTGTGTTGGTAATTTTACCCGGAGTTTTAGTTGGGTTCATATTTTTTACCGGACTTTTTAGTTGGGTTCGTAATTTTACCCGGAGTTTTAGTTGGTTTCGTAATTTTACCCGGACCTTTTAGTTGTGTTGGTAATTTTACCCGGAGTTTTAGTTGGGTTCATATTTTTTACCGGATTTTTTAGTTGGGTTCGTATTTTTTACCCGGAGTTTTAGTTGGGTTCGTATTTTTTATCCGGAGTTTTAGTTGGGTTCGTATTTTTACCCGGAGTTTTAGTTGGGTTCGTATTTTTACCCGGAGTTTTAGTTGGGTTCGTATTTTTTACCCGGACTTTTTAGTTGGGTTATGTTTGCCCGGAGTTTTAGTTGGGTTCGTATTTTTTAGCCGGAGTTTTAGTTGGGTTCGTATTTTTTACCCGGAGTTTTAGTTGGGTTCGTATTTTTACCCGGAGTTTTAGTTGGGTTCGTATTTTTACCCGGAGTTTTAGTTGGGTTCGTATTTTTTACCCGGAGTTTTAGTTGGGTTCGTATTTTTACCCGGAGTTTTAGTTGGGTTCGTAATTTTACCCGGACTTTTTAATTGGGTTCGAATTTTTTACCCGGACTTTTAGTTGGGTTCGTAATTTTACCCGGACTTTTTAGTTGGGTTCGTAATTTTACCCGGAGTTTTAGTTGGGTTCGTATTTTTTACCCGGAATTTTAGTCGGGTTCGTAATTTTACCCGGAGTTTTAGTTGGGTTCGTAATTTTACCCGGACTTTTTAGTTGGGTTCGTATTTTTTACCCGGACTTTTAGTTGGGTTCGTAATTTTACCCGGAGTTTTAGTTGGGTTCGTAATTTTACCCTGAGTTTTAGTTGAGTTCGTAATTTTACCCGGAGTTTTAGTTGGGTTCGTAATTTTACCCGGACTTTTTAGTTGGGTTCGTAATTTTACCCGGACTTTTAGTTGGGTTCGTAATTTTACCCGGAGTTTTAGTTGGGTTCGAATTTTTTACCCGGAGTTTTAGTTGGGTTCGTATTTTTTACCCGGAGTTTTAGTTGGGTTCGTATTTTTACCCGGAGTTTTAGTTGTGTTGGTAATTTTACCCGGAGTTTTAGTTGGGTTCATATTTTTTACCCGGAGTTTTAGTTGGGTTCGTATTTTTACCCGGAGTTTTAGTTGGGTTCGTATTTTTACCCGGAGTTTTAGTTGGGTTCGTATTTTTTACCCGGACTTTTTAGTTGGGTTCATATTTTTTACCCGGAGTTTTAGTTGGGTTCGTATTTTTACCCGGAGTTTTAGTTGGGTTCGTATTTTTACCCGGAGTTTTAGTTGGGTTCGTATTTTTTACCCGGACGTTTTAGTTGGGTTAGTATTTTTGCCCGGAGTTTTAGTTGGGTTCGTATTTTTTACCCGGACTTTTAGTTGGGTTCGTAATTTTACCCGGGTTGGGTTCGTAATTTTACTCGGAGTTTCACTTGGGTTCGTAATTTTACCCGGACTTTTTAGTTGGGTTCGTATTTTTTACACGGACTTTTAGTTGGGTTCGTAATTTTACCCGGACTTTTTAGTTGGGTTCGTATTTTTTACCCGGACTTTTAGTTGGGTTCGTAATTTTACCCGGAGTTTTAGTTGGGATCGTAATTTTACCCGGAGTTTTACTTGGGTTCGTAATTTTACCCGGACTTTTTAGTTGGGTTCGTATTTTTTACCCGGAGTTTTAGTTGGGTTCGTAATTTTACCCGGACTTTTTAGTTGGGTTCGTATTTTTTACCCGGACTTTTAGTTGGGTTCGTAATTTTACCCGGAGTTTTAGTTGGGTTCGTATTTTTTACCCGGAGTTTTAGTTGGGTTCGTATTTTTCCCCCGGAGTTTTAGTTGGGTTCGTATTTTTACCCGGAGTTTTAGTTGTGTTGGTAATTTTACCCGGAGTTTTAGTTGGGTTCATATTTTTTACCGGACTTTTTAGTTGGGTTCGTATTTTTTACACGGAGTTTTAGTTGGGTTCGTATTCTTTATCCGGAGTTTTAGTTGGGTTCGTATTTTTAACCGGAGTTTTAGTTGGGTTCGTATTTTTACCCGGAGTTTTAGTTGGGTTCGTACTTTTTACCCGGACTTTTTAGTTGGGTTAGTATTTTTGCCCGGAGTTTTAGTTGGGTTCGCATTTTTTACCCGGAGTTTTAGTTGGGTTCGTATTTTTTACCCGGACTTTTAGTTGGGTTCGTATTTTTACCCGGAGTTTTAGTTGGGTTCGTATTTTTACCCGGAGTTTTAGTTGGGTTCGTATTTTTACCCGGAGTTTTAGTTGGGTTCGTATTTTTTACCCGGAGTTTTAGTTGGGTTCGTATTTTTACCCGGAGCTTTAGTTGGGTTCGTATTTTTTACCCGGACTTTTAGTTGGGTTCGTAATTTTACCCGGAGTTTTAGTTGAGTTCGTAATTTTACCCGGAGTTTTAGTGGGGTTCGTAATTTTACCCGGACTTTTTAGTTGGGTTCGTAATTTTACCCGGACTTTTTAGTTGGGTTCGTAATTTTACCCGGACTTTTAGTTGGGTCGTAATTTTACCCGGAGTTTTAGTTGGGTTCGTAATTTTACCCGGACTTTTTAGTTGGGTTCGAATTTTTTACCCGGACTTTTAGTTGGGTTCATAATTTTACCCGGAGTTTTAGTTGGGTTCGTTATTTTACCCGGACCTTTTAGTTGGGTTCGTATTTTGTACCCGGACTTTTAGTTGGGTTCGTAATTTTACCCGGAGTTTTAGTTGGGTTCGTAATTTTACCCGGAGTTTTAGTTGGGTTCGTAATTTTACCCGGAGTCTTGAATTACCCGGACTTTTTAGTTGGGTTCGTATTTTTACCCGGACTTTTAGTTGGGTTCGTAATTTTACCCGGAGTTTTAGTTGGGTTCGTAATTTTACATGGAGTTTTAGTTGGGTTCGTAATTTTACCCGGAGTTTTACTTGGGTTCGTAATTTTACCCGGAGTTTTACTTGGGTTCGTAATTTTACCCGGAGTTTTAGTTGGGTTCGTAATTTTACCCGGAGTTTTAGTTGGGTTCGTAATTTTACCCGGACTTTTTAGTTGGGTTCGTATTTTTTACCCGGACTTCTAGTTGGGTTCGTAATTTTACCCGGAGTTTTAGTTGGGTTCGTAATTTTACCCGGAGTTTTAGTTGAGTTCGTAATTTTACCCGGAGTTTTAGTTGGGTTCGTAATTTTACCCGGAGTTTTAGTTGGGTTCATATTTTTTACCGGACTTTTTAGTTGGGTTCGTATTTTTTACCCGGAGTTTTAGTTGGGTTCGTATTTTTTACCCGGAGTTTTAGTTGGGTTCGTATTTTTACCCGGAGTTTTAGTTGGGTTCGTATTTTTACCCGGAGTTTTAGTTGGGTTCGTATTTTTTACCCGGACTTTTTAGTTGGGTTAGTATTTTTGCCCGGAGTTTTAGTTGGGTTCGTATTTTTTAGCCGGAGTTTTAGTTGGGTTCGTATTTTTTACCCGGAGTTTTAGTTGGGTTCGTATTTTTTACCCGGAGTTTTAGTTGGGTTCGTATTTTTACCCGGAGTTTTAGTTGGGTTCGTATTTTTTACCCGGACTTTTTAGTTGGGTTAGTATTTTTGCCCGGAGTTTTAGTTGGGTTCGTATTTTTTAGCCGGAGTTTTAGTTGGGTTCGTATTTTTTACCCGGAGTTTTAGTTGGGTTCGTATTTTTACCCGGAGTTTTAGTTGGGTTCGTATTTTTACCCGGAGTTTTAGTTGGGTTCGTATTTTTTACCCGGACTTTTTAGTTGGGTTAGTATTTTTGCCCGGAGTTTTAGTTGGGTTCGTATTTTTTAGCCGGAGTTTTAGTTGGGTTCGTATTTTTTACCCGGAGTTTTAGTTGGGTTCGTATTTTTACCCGGAGTTTTAGTTGGGTTCGTATTTTTACCCGGAGTTTTAGTTGGGTTCGTATTTTTTACCCGGAGTTTTAGTTGGGTTCGTATTTTTACCCGGAGTTTTAGTTGGGTTCGTAATTTTACCCGGACTTTTTAGTTGGGTTCGAATTTTTTACCCGGACTTTTACTTGGGTTCGTAATTTTACCCGGACTTTTTAGTTGGGTTCGTATTTTTTACCCGGACTTTTAGTTGGGTTCGTAATTTTACCCGGAGTTTTAGTTGGGTTCGTAATTTTACCCGGAGTTTTAGTTGGGTTCGTAATTTTACCCGGAGTCTTGAGTTAATAGTTGGGTTCGTATTTTTACCCGGACTTTTAGTTGGGTTCGTAATTTTACCCGGAGTTTTAGTTGGGTTCGTTATTTTACTCGGAGTTTTAGTTGGGTTTGTAATTTTACCCGGAGTTTTACTTGGGTTCGTAATTTTACCCGGAGTTTTACTTGGGTTCGTAATTTTACCCGGAGTTTTAGTTGGGTTCGTAATTTTACCCGGAGTTTTAGTTGGGTTCGTAATTTTACCCGGACTTTTTAGTTGGGTTCGTATTTTTTACCCGGACTTTTAGTTGGGTTCGTAATTTTACCCGGAGTTTTAGTTGGGTTCGTAATTTTACCCGGAGTTTTACTTGAGTTCGTAATATTACCCGGAGTTTTAGTTGGGTTCGTAATTTTACCCGGACTTTTTAGTTGGGTTCGTAATTTTACCCGGACTTTTTAGTTGGGTTCGTATTTTTTACCCGGACTTTTAGTTGGGTTCTTAATTTTACCCGGAGTTTTAGTTGGGTTCGTAATTTTACCCGGAGTTTTACTTGGGTTCGTAATTTTACCCGGAGTTTTACTTGGGTTCGTAATTTTACCCGGAGTTTTAGTTGGGTTCGTAATTTTACCCGGAGTTTTAGTTGGGTTCGTAATATTACCCGGACTTTTTAGTTGGGTTCGTATTTTTTACCCGGACTTTTAGTTGGGTTCGTAATTTTACCCGGAGTTTTAGTTGGGTTCGTAATTTTACCCGGAGTTTTAGTTGAGTTCGTAATTTTACCCGGAGTTTTAGTTGGGTTCGTAATTTTACCCGGATTTTTTAGTTGGGTTCGTAATTTTACCCGGACTTTTTAGTTGGGTTCGTAATTTTACCCGGACTTTTTAGTTGGGTTCGTAATTTTACCAGGAGTTTTAGTTGGGTTCGTAATTTTACCCGGACTTTTTAGTTGGGTTCGAATTTTTTACCCGGACTTTTAGTTGGGTTCATAATTTTACCCGGAGTTTTACTTGGGTTCGTAATTTTACCCGGAGTTTTACTTGGGTTCGTAATTTTACCCGGAGTTTTAGTTGGGTTCGTAATTTTACCCGGAGTTTTAGTTGGGTTCGTAATTTTACCCGGACTTTTTAGTTGGGTTCGTATTTTTTACCCGGACTTCTAGTTGGGTTCGTAATTTTACCCGGAGTTTTAGTTGGGTTCGTAATTTTACCCGGAGTTTTAGTTGAGTTCGTAATTTTACCCGGAGTTTTAGTTGGGTTCGTAATTTTACCCGGAGTTTTAGTTGGGTTCATCTTTTTTACCGGACTTATTAGTTGGGTTCGTATTTTTTACCAGGAGTTTTAGTTGGGTTCGTATTTTTTACCCGGAGTTTTAGTTGGGTTCGTATTTTTACCCGGAGTTTTAGTTGGGTTCGTATTTTTACCCGGAGTTTTAGTTGGGTTCGTATTTTTTACCCGGACTTTTTAGTTGGGTTAGTATTTTTGCCCGGAGTTTTAGTTGGGTTCGTATTTTTTAGCCGGAGTTTTAGTTGGGTTCGTATTTTTTACCCGGAGTTTTAGTTGGGTTCGTATTTTTACCCGGAGTTTTAGTTGGGTTCGTATTTTTACCCGGAGTTTTAGTTGGGTTCGTATTTTTTACCCGGAGTTTTAGTTGGGTTCGTATTTTTACCCGGAGTTTTAGTTGGGTTCGTAATTTTACCCGGACTTTTTAGTTGGGTTCGAATTTTTTACCCGGACTTTTACTTGGGTTCGTAATTTTACCCGGACTTTTTAGTTGGGTTCGTATTTTTTACCCGGACTTTTAGTTGGGTTCGTAATTTTACCCGGAGTTTTAGTTGGGTTCGTAATTTTACCCGGAGTTTTAGTTGGGTTCGTAATTTTACCCGGAGTCTTGAGTTAATAGTTGGGTTCGTATTTTTACCCGCACTTTTAGTTGGGTTCGTAATTTTACCCGGAGTTTTAGTTGGGTTCGTTATTTTACCCGGAGTTTTAGTTGGGTTCGTAATTTTACCCGGAGTTTTACTTGGGTTCGTAATTTTACCCGGAGTTTTACTTGGGTTCGTAATTTTACCCGGAGTTTTAGTTGGGTTCGTAATTTTACCCGGAGTTTTAGTTGGGTTCGTAATTTTACCCGGACTTTTTAGTTGGGTTCGTATTTTTTACCCGGACTTTTAGTTGGGTTCGTAATTTTACCCGGAGTTTTAGTTGGGTTCGTAATTTTACCCGGAGTTTTACTTGAGTTCGTAATATTACCCGGAGTTTTAGTTGGGTTCGTAATTTTACCCGGACTTTTTAGTTGGGTTCGTAATTTTACCCGGACTTTTAGTTGGGTTCGTATTTTTTACCCGGACTTTTAGTTGGGTTCTTAATTTTACCCGGAGTTTTAGTTGGGTTCGTAATTTTACCCGGAGTTTTACTTGGGTTCGTAATTTTACCCGGAGTTTTACTTGGGTTCGTAATTTTACCAGGAGTTTTAGTTGGGTTCGTAATTTTACCCGGAGTTTTAGTTGGGTTCGTAATTTTACCCGGACTTTTTAGTTGGGTTCGTATTTTTTACCCGGACTTTTAGTTGGATTCGTAATTTTACCCGGAGTTTTAGTTGGGTTCGTAATTTTACCCGGAGTTTTAGTTGAGTTCGTAATTTTACCCGGAGTTTTAGTTGGGTTCGTAATTTTACCCGGATTTTTTAGTTGGGTTCGTAATTTTACCCGGACTTTTTAGTTGGGTTGGTAATTTTACCCGGACTTTTTAGTTGGGTTCGTAATTTTACCCGGAGTTTTAGTTGGGTTCGTAATTTTACCCGGACTTTTTAGTTGGGTTCGAATTTTTTACCCGGACTTTTAGTTGGGTTCATAATTTTACCCGGAGTTTTAGTTGGGTTCGTAATTTTACCCGGACCTTTTAGTTGGGTTCGTATTTTGTACCCGGACTTTTAGTTGGGTTCGTAATTTTACCCGGAGTTTTAGTTGGGTTCGTAATTTTACCCGGAGTTTTAGTTGGGTTCGTAATTTTACCCGGAGTCTTGAGTTACCCGGACTTTTTAGTTGGGTTCGTATTTTTACCCGGACTTTTAGTTGGGTTCGTAATTTTACCCGGAGTTTTAGTTGGGTTCGTAATTTTACCCGGAGTTTTAGTAGGGTTCGTAATTTTACCCGGAGTTTTACTTGGTTTCGTAATTTTACCCGGAGTTTTACTTGGGTTCGTAATTTTACCAGGAGTTTTAGTTGGGTTCGTAATTTTACCCGGAGTTTTAGTTGGGTTCGTAATTTTACCCGGACTTTTTAGTTGGGTTCGTATTTTTTGCCCGGACTTCTAGTTGGGTTCGTAATTTTACCCGGAGTTTTAGTTGGGTTCGTAATTTTACCCGGAGTTTTAGTTGAGTTCGTAATTTTACCCGGAGTTTTAGTTGGGTTCGTAATTTTACCCGGACTTTTTAGTTGGGTTCGTAATTTTACCCGGACTTTTTAGTTGGGTTCGTATTTTTTACCCGGAGTTTTAGTTGGGTTCGTAATTTTACCCGGAGTTTTAGTTGGGTTCGTAATTTTACCCGGACCTTTTAGTTGTGTTGGTAATTTTACCCGGAGTTTTAGTTGGGTTCATATTTTTTACCGGACTTTTTAGTTGGGTTCGTAATTTTACCCGGAGTTTTAGTTGGTTTCGTAATTTTACCCGGACCTTTTAGTTGTGTTGGTAATTTTACCCGGAGTTTTAGTTGGGTTCATATTTTTTACCGGATTTTTTAGTTGGGTTCGTATTTTTTACCCGGAGTTTTAGTTGGGTTCGTATTTTTTACCCGGAGTTTTAGTTGGGTTCGTATTTTTACCCGGAGTTTTAGTTGGGTTCGTATTTTTACCCGGAGTTTTAGTTGGGTTCGTATTTTTTACCCGGACTTTTTAGTTGGGTTAGTATTTTTGCCCGGAGTTTTAGTTGGGTTCGTATTTTTTAGCCGGAGTTTTAGTTGGGTTCGTATTTTTTACCCGGAGTTTTAGTTGGGTTCGTATTTTTACCCGGAGTTTTAGTTGGGTTCGTATTTTTACCCGGAGTTTTAGTTGGGTTCGTATTTTTTACCCGGAGTTTTAGTTGGGTTCGTATTTTTACCCGGAGTTTTAGTTGGGTTCGTAATTTTACCCGGACTTTTTAATTGGGTTCGAATTTTTTACCCGGACTTTTAGTTGGGTTCGTAATTTTACCCGGACTTTTTAGTTGGGTTCGTAATTTTACCCGGAGTTTTAGTTGGGTTCGTATTTTTTACCCGGAATTTTAGTCGGGTTCGTAATTTTACCCGGAGTTTTAGTTGGGTTCGTAAATTTACCCGGAGTTTTAGTTGGGTTCGTAATTTTACCCGGAGTCTTGAGTTAATAGTTGGGTTTGTATTTTTACCCGGACTTTTAGTTGGGTTCGTAATTTTACCCGGAGTTTTAGTTGGGTTCGTAATTTTACCCGGAGTTTTAGTTGGGTTCGTAATTTTACCCGGAGTTTTACTTGGGTTCGTAATTTTACCCGGAGTTTTAGTTGGGTTCGTAATTTTACCCTGAGTTTTAGTTGAGTTCGTAATTTTACCCGGAGTTTTAGTTGGGTTCGTAATTTTACCCGGACTTTTTAGTTGGGTTCGTAATTTTACCCGGACTTTTAGTTGGGTTCGTAATTTTACCCGGAGTTTTAGTTGGGTTCGAATTTTTTACCCGGAGTTTTAGTTGGGTTCGTATTCTTTACCCGGAGTTTTAGTTGGGTTCGTATTTTTACCCGGAGTTTTAGTTGTGTTGGTAATTTTACCCGGAGTTTTAGTTGGGTTCATATTTTTTACCCGGAGTTTTAGTTGGGTTCGTATTTTTACCCGGAGTTTTAGTTGGGTTCGTATTTTTACCCGGAGTTTTAGTTGGGTTCGTATTTTTTACCCGGACTTTTTAGTTGGGTTCATATTTTTTACCCGGAGTTTTAGTTGGGTTCGTATTTTTACCCGGAGTTTTAGTTGGGTTCGTATTTTTACCCGGAGTTTTAGTTGGGTTCGTATTTTTTACCCGGACTTTTTAGTTGGGTTAGTATTTTTGCCCGGAGTTTTAGTTGGGTTCGTATTTTTTACCCGGACTTTTTAGTTGGGTTCGTAATTTTACCCGGACTTTTTAGTTGGGTTCGTATTTTTTACCCGGACTTTTAGTTGGGTTCGTAATTTTACCGGAGTTTTAGTTGGGTTCGTAATTTTACCCGGAGTTTTACTTGAGTTCGTAATATTACCCGGAGTTTTAGTTGGGTTCGTAATTTTACCCGGACTTTTTAGTTGGGTTCGTAATTTTACCCGGACTTTTTAGTTGGGTTCGTATTTTTACCCGGACTTTTAGTTGGGTTCTTAATTTTACCCGGAGTTTTAGTTGGGTTCGTAATTTTACCCGGAGTTTTACTTGGGTTCGTAATTTTACCCGGAGTTTTACTTGGGTTCGTAATTTTACCAGGAGTTTTAGTTGGGTTCGTAATTTTACCCGGAGTTTTAGTTGGGTTCGTAATTTTACCCGGACTTTTTAGTTGGGTTCGTATTTTTTACCCGGACTTTTAGTTGGATTCGTAATTTTACCCGGAGTTTTAGTTGGGTTCGTAATTTTACCCGGAGTTTTAGTTGAGTTCGTAATTTTACCCGGAGTTTTAGTTGGGTTCGTAATTTTACCCGGATTTTTTAGTTGGGTTCGTAATTTTACCCGGACTTTTTAGTTGGGTTCGTAATTTTACCCGGACTTTTTAGTTGGGTTCGTAATTTTACCCGGAGTTTTAGTTGGGTTCGTAATTTTACCCGGACTTTTTAGTTGGGTTCGAATTTTTTACCCGGACTTTTAGTTGGGTTCATAATTTTACCCGGAGTTTTAGTTGGGTTCGTAATTTTACCCGGACCTTTTAGTTGGGTTCGTATTTTGTACCCGGACTTTTAGTTGGGTTCGTAATTTTACCCGGAGTTTTAGTTGGGTTCGTAATTTTACCCGGAGTTTTAGTTGGGTTCGTAATTTTACCAGGAGTCTTGAGTTACCCGGACTTTTTAGTTGGGTTCGTATTTTTACCCGGACTTTTAGTTGGGTTCGTAATTTTACCCGGAGTTTTAGTTGGGTTCGTAATTTTACCCGGAGTTTTAGTAGGGTTCGTAATTTTACCCGGAGTTTTACTTGGTTTCGTAATTTTACCCGGAGTTTTACTTGGGTTCGTAATTTTACCAGTAGTTTTAGTTGGGTTCGTAATTTTACCCGGAGTTTTAGTTGGGTTCGTAATTTTACCCGGACTTTTTAGTTGGGTTCGTATTTTTTGCCCGGACTTCTAGTTGGGTTCGTAATTTTACCCGGAGTTTTAGTTGGGTTCGTAATTTTACCCGGAGTTTTAGTTGAGTTCGTAATTTTACCCGGAGTTTTAGTTGGGTTCGTAATTTTACCCGGACTTTTTAGTTGGGTTCGTAATTTTACCCGGACTTTTTAGTTGGGTTCGTATTTTTTACCCGGAGTTTTAGTTGGGTTCGTAATTTTACCCGGAGTTTTAGTTGGTTTCGTAATTTTACCCGGACCTTTTAGTTGTGTTGGTAATTTTACCCGGAGTTTTAGTTGGGTTCATATTTTTTACCGGATTTTTTAGTTGGGTTCGTATTTTTTACCCGGAGTTTTAGTTGGGTTCGTATTTTTTACCCGGAGTTTTAGTTGGGTTCGTATTTTTACCCGGAGTTTTAGTTGGGTTCGTATTTTTACCCGGAGTTTTAGTTGGGTTCGTATTTTTTACCCGGACTTTTTAGTTGGGTTAGTATTTTTGCCCGGAGTTTTAGTTGGGTTCGTATTTTTTAGCCGGAGTTTTAGTTGGGTTCGTATTTTTTACCCGGAGTTTTAGTTGGGTTCGTATTTTTACCCGGAGTTTTAGTTGGGTTCGTATTTTTACCCGGAGTTTTAGTTGGGTTCGTATTTTTTACCCGGAGTTTTAGTTGGGTTCGTATTTTTACCCGGAGTTTTAGTTGGGTTCGTAATTTTACCCGGACTTTTTAATTGGGTTCGAATTTTTTACCCGGACTTTTAGTTGGGTTCGTAATTTTACCCGGACTTTTTAGTTGGGTTCGTAATTTTACCCGGAGTTTTAGTTGGGTTTGTATTTTTTACCCGGAATTTTAGTCGGGTTCGTAATTTTACCCGGAGTTTTAGTTGGGTTCGTAATTTTACCCGGAGTTTTAGTTGGGTTCGTAATTTTACCCGGAGTTTTAGTTGGGTTCGTAATTTTACCCGGAGTTTTACTTGGGTTCGTAATTTTACCCGGAGTTTTAGTTGGGTTCGTAATTTTACCCTGAGTTTTAGTTGAGTTCGTAATTTTACCCGGAGTTTTAGTTGGGTTCGTAATTTTACCCGGACTTTTTAGTTGGGTTCGTAATTTTACCCGGACTTTTAGTTGGGTTCGTAATTTTACCCGGAGTTTTAGTTGGGTTCGAATTTTTTACCCGGAGTTTTAGTTGGGTTCGTATTCTTTACCCGGAGTTTTAGTTGGGTTCGTATTTTTACCCGGAGTTTTAGTTGTGTTGGTAATTTTACCCGGAGTTTTAGTTGGGTTCATATTTTTTACCCGGAGTTTTAGTTGGGTTCGTATTTTTACCCGGAGTTTTAGTTGGGTTCGTATTTTTACCCGGAGTTTTAGTTGGGTTCGTATTTTTTACCCGGACTTTTTAGTTGGGTTCATATTTTTTACCGGAGTTTTAGTTGGGTTCGTATTTTTACCCGGAGTTTTAGTTGGGTTCGTATTTTTACCCGGAGTTTTAGTTGGGTTCGTATTTTTTACCCGGACTTTTTAGTTGGGTTAGTATTTTTGCCCGGAGTTTTAGTTGGGTTCGTATTTTTTACCCGGACTTTTTAGTTGGGTTCGTATTTTTTACACGGACTTTTAGTTGGGTTCGTAATTTTACCCGGACTTTTTAGTTGGGTTCGTATTTTTTACACGGACTTTTAGTTGGGTTCGTAATTTTACCCGGACTTTTTAGTTGGGTTCGTATTTTTTACCCGGACTTTTAGTTGGGTTCGTAATTTTACCCGTAGTTTTAGTTGGGATCGTAATTTTACCCGGAGTTTTACTTGGGTTCGTAATTTTACCCGGACTTTTTAGTTGGGTTCGTATTTTTTACCCGGAGTTTTAGTTGGGTTCGTAATTTTACCCGGACTTTTTAGTTGGGTTCGTATTTTTTACCCGGACTTTTAGTTGGGTTCGTAATTTTACCCGGAGTTTTAGTTGGGTTCGTTTTTTTTACCCGGAGTTTTAGTTGGGTTCGTATTTTTCCCCCGGAGTTTTAGTTGGGTTCGTATTTTTACCCGGAGTTTTAGTTGTGTTGGTAATTTTACCCGGAGTTTTAGTTGGGTTCATATTTTTTACCGGACTTTTTAGTTGGGTTCGTATTTTTTACCCGGAGTTTTAGTTGGGTTCGTATTTTTTATCCGGAGTTTTAGTTGGGTTCGTATTTTTAACCGGAGTTTTAGTTGGGTTCGTATTTTTACCCGGAGTTTTAGTTGGGTTCGTATTTTTTACCCGGACTTTTTAGTTGGGTTAGTATTTTTGCCCGGAGTTTTAGTTGGGTTCGTATTTTTTACCCGGAGTTTTAGTTGGGTTCGTATTTTTTACCCGGACTTTTAGTTGGGTTCGTATTTTTACCCGGAGTTTTAGTTGGGTTCGTATTTTTACCCGGAGTTTTAGTTGGGTTCGTATTTTTACCCGGAGTTTTAGTTGGGTTCGTATTTTTTACCCGGAGTTTTAGTTGGGTTCGTATTTTTACCCGGAGCTTTAGTTGGGTTCGTATTTTTACCCGGAGTTTTAGTTGGGTTCATATTTTTTACCCGGACTTTTTAGTTGGGTTAGTATTTTTGCCCGGAGTTTTAGTTGGGTTCGTATTTTTTTACCCGGAGTTTTAGTTGGGTTCATATTTTTTACCGCACTTTTTAGTTGGGTTCGTAATTTTACCCGGAGTTTTAGTTGGGTTCGTAATTTTACCCGGAGTTTTAGTTAGGTTCGTAATTTTACCCGGAGTTTTAGTTGGGTTCGTAATTTTACCCGGACTTTTTAGTTGGGTTCGTATTTTTTACCCGGACTTTTAGTTGGGTTCGTAATTTTACCCGGAGTTTTAGTTGGGTTCGTAATTTTACCCGGAGTTTTAGTTGAGTTCGTAATTTTACCCGGAGTTTTAGTTGGGTTAGTAATTTTACCCGGACTTTTTATTTGGGTTCGTAATTTTACCCGGACTTTTTAGTTGGGTTCGTAATTTTACCCGGAGTTTTAGTTGGGTTCGTAATTTTACCCGGACTTTTTAGTTGGGTTCGTATTTTTTACCCGGACTTTTAGTTGGGTTCGTAATTTTACCCGGAGTTTTAGTTTGGTTCGTAATTTTACCCATAGTTTTAGTTGAGTTCGTAATTTTACCCGGAGTTTTAGTTGGGTTCGTAATTTTACCCGGACTTTTTAGTTGGGTATGTAATTTTACCCGGACTTTTTAGTTGGGTTCGTAATTTTACCCGGACTTTTTAGTTGGGTTCGTAATTTTACCCGGAGTTTTAGTTGGGTTCGTAATTTTACCCGGAGTTTTAGTTGGGTTCGTAATTTTACCCGGACTTTTTAGTTGGGTTCGTATTTTTTACCCGGACTTTTAGTTGGGTTCGTAATTTTACCCGGAGTTTTAGTTGGGTTCGTAATTTTACCCATAGTTTTAGTTGAGTTCGTAATTTTACCGGAGTTTTAGTTGGGTTCGTAATTTTACCCGGACTTTTTAGTGGGGTTTGTAATTTTACCCGGACTTTTTAGTTGGGTTCGTAATTTTACCCGGACTTTTTAGTTGGGTTCGTAATTTTACCCGGAGTTTTAGTTGGGTTCGTAATTTTACCCATAGTTTTAGTTGAGTTCGTAATTTTGCCCGGAGTTTTAGTTGGGTTCGTAATTTTACCCGGACTTTTTAGTTGGGTTTGTAATTTTACCCGGAGTTTTAGTTGGGTTCGTAATTTTACCCGGACTTTTTAGTTGGGTTCGAATTTTTTACCCGGACTTTTAGTTGGGTTCATAATTTTACTCGGAGTTTTAGTTGGGTTCGTAATTTTACCCGGACCTTTTGGTTGGGTTCGTATTTTGTACCCGGACTTTTAGTTGGGTTCGTAATTTTACCCGGAGTTTTAGTTGGGTTCGTAATTTTACCCGGAGTTTTAGTTGGGTTCGTAATTTTACCCGGAGTCTTGAGTTACACGGACTTTTTAGTTGGGTTCGTATTTTTACCCGGACTTTTAGTTGGGTTCGTAATTTTACCCGGAGTTTTAGTTGGGTTCGTAATTTTACCCGGAGTTTTAGTTGGGTTCGTAATTTTACCCGGAGTTTTACTTGGGTTCGTAATTTTACCCGGAGTTTTACTTGGGTTCGTAATTTTACCCGGACTTTCTAGTTGGGTTCGTATTTTTTACCCGGACTTTTAGTTGGGTTCGTAATTTTACCCGGAGTTTTAGTTGGGTTCGTAATTTTACCCGGAGTTTTAGTTGAGTTCGTAATTTTACCCGGAGTTTTAGTTGGGTTCGTAATTTTACCCGGACTTTTTAGTTGGGTTCGTAATTTTACCCGGACTTTTTAGTTGGGTTCGTATTTTTTACCCGGAGTTTTAGTTGGGTTCGTAATTTTACCCGGAGTTTTAGTTGGGTTCGTAATTTTACCCGGACTTTTTAGTTGGGTTCGTAATTTTACCCGGAGTTTTAGTTGGGTTCGTAATTTTACCCGGAGTTTTACTTGGGTTCGTAATTTTACCCGGACTTTTTAGTTTGGTTCGTAGTTTTTACCCGGAGTTTTAGTTGGGTTCGTAATTTTACCCGGACTTTTTAGTTGGGTTCGTATTTTTTACCCGGACTTTTAGTTGGGTTCGTTATTTTACCCGGAGTTTTAGTTGGGTTCGTATTTTTTACCCGGAGTTTTAGTTGGGTTCGTATTTTTTACCCGGAGTTTTAGTTGGGTTCGTATTTTTACCCGGAGTTTTAGTTGTGTTGGTAATTTTACCCGGAGTTTTAGTTGGGTTCATATTTTTTACCGGACTTTTTAGTTGGGTTCGTATTTTTTACCCGGAGTTTTAGTTGGGTTCGTATTTTTTATCCGGAGTTTTAGTTGGGTTCGTATTTTTAACCGGAGTTTTAGTTGGGTTCGTATTTTTACCCGGAGTTTTAGTTGGGTTCGTATTTTTTACCCGGACTTTTTAGTTGGGTTAGTATTTTTGCCCGGAGTTTTAGTTGGATTCGTATTTTTTACCCGGAGTTTTAGTTGGGTTCGTATTTTTTACCCGGACTTTTAGTTGGGTTCGTATTTTTACCCGGAGTTTTAGTTGGGTTCGTATTTTTACCCGGAGTTTTAGTTGGGTTCGTATTTTTACCCGGAGTTTTAGTTGGGTTCGTATTTTTTACCCGGAGTTTTAGTTGGGTTCGTATTTTTACCCGGAGCTTTAGTTGGGTTCGTATTTTTACCCGGAGTTTTAGTTGGGTTCATATTTTTTACCCGGACTTTTTAGTTGGGTTAGTATTTTTGCCCGGAGTTTTAGTTGGGTTCGTATTTTTTTACCCGGAGTTTTAGTTGGGTTCATATTTTTTACCGCACTTTTTAGTTGGGTTCGTAATTTTATCCGGAGTTTTAGTTGGGTTCGTAATTTTACCCGGAGTTTTAGTTAGCTTCGTAATTTTACCCGGAGTTTTAGTTGGGTTCGTAATTTTACCCGGAGTTTTAGTTGGGTTCGTAATTTTACCCGGACTTTTTAGTTGGGTTCGTATTTTTTACCCGGACTTTTAGTTGGGTTCGTAATTTTACCCGGAGTTTTAGTTGGGTTCGTAATTTTACCCGGAGTTTTAGTTGAGTTCGTAATTTTACCCGGAGTTTTAGTTGGGTTAGTAATTTTACCCGGACTTTTTATTTGGGTTCGTAATTTTACCCGGACTTTTTAGTTGGATTCGTAATTTTACCCGGAGTTTTAGTTGGGTTCGTAATTTTACCCGGACTTTTTAGTTGGGTTCGTATTTTTTACCCGGACTTTTAGTTGGGTTCGTAATTTTACCCGGAGTTTTAGTTGGGTTCGTAATTTTACCCATAGTTTTAGTTGAGTTCGTAATTTTACCCGGAGTTTTAGTTGGGTTCGTAATTTTACCCGGACTTTTTAGTTGGGTTTGTAATTTTACCCGGACTTTTTAGTTGGGTTCGTAATTTTACCCGGACTTTTTAGTTGGGTTCGTAATTTTACCCGGAGTTTTAGTTGGGTTCGTAATTTTACCCGGAGTTTTAGTTGGGTTCGTAATTTTACCCGGACTTTTTAGTTGGGTTCGTATTTTTTACCCGGACTTTTAGTTGGGTTCGTAATTTTACCCGGAGTTTTAGTTGGGTTCGTAATTTTACCCATAGTTTTAGTTGAGTTCGTAATTTTACCCGGAGTTTTAGTTGGGTTCGTAATTTTACCTGGACTTTTTAGTGGGGTTTGTAATTTTACCCGGACTTTTTAGTTGGGTTCGTAATTTTACCCGGAGTTTTTAGTTGGGTTCGTAATTTTACCCGGAGTTTTAGTTGGGTTCGTAATTTTACCCATAGTTTTAGTTGAGTTCGTAATTTTACCCGGAGTTTTAGTTGGGTTCGTAATTTTACCCGGACTTTTTAGTTGGGTTTGTAATTTTACCCGGAGTTTTAGTTGGGTTCGTAATTTTACCCGGACTTTTTAGTTGGGTTCGAATTTTTTACCCGGACTTTTAGTTGGGTTCATAATTTTACCCGGAGTTTTAGTTGGGTTCGTAATTTTACCCGGACCTTTTAGTTGGGTTCGTATTTTGTACCCGGACTTTTAGTTGGGTTCGTAATTTTACCCGGAGTTTTAGTTGGGTTCTTAATTTTACCCGGAGTTTTAGTTGGGTTCGTAATTTTACCCGGAGTCTTGAGTTACCCGGACTTTTTAGTTGGGTTCGTACTTTTACCCGGACTTTTAGTTGGGTTCGTAATTTTACCCGGAGTTTTAGTTGGGTTCGTATTTTTACCCGGAGTTTTAGTTGGGTTCGTAATTTTACCCGGAGTTTTACTTGGGTTCGTAATTTTACCCGGAGTTTTACTTGGGTTCGTAATTTTACCCGGACTTTTTAGTTGGGTTCGTATTTTTTACCCGGACTTTTAGTTGGGTTCGTAATTTTACCCGGAGTTTTAGTTGGGTTCGTAATTTTACCCGGAGTTTTAGTTGAGTTCGTAATTTTACCCGGAGTTTTAGTTGGGTTCGTAATTTTACCCGGACTTTTTAGTTGGGTTCGTAATTTTACCCGGACTTTTTAGTTGGGTTCGTATTTTTTACCCGGAGTTTTAGTTGGGTTCGTAATTTTACCCGGAGTTTTAGTTGGGTTCGTAATTTTACCCGGACTTTTTAGTTGGGTTCGTATTTTTTACCTGGACTTTTAGTTGGGTTCGTAATTTTACCCGGAGTTTTAGTTGGGTTCGTATTTTTTACCCGGAGTTTTAGTTGGGTCCGTATTTTTTACCCGGAGTTTTAGTTGGGTTCGTATTTTTACCCGGAGTTTTAGTTGTGTTGGTAATTTTACCCGGAGTTTTAGTTGGGTTCATATTTTTTACCGGACTTTTTAGTTGGGTTCGTATTTTTACCCGGAGTTTTAGTTGGGTTCGTATTTTTTACCCGGACTTTTTAGTTGGGTTAGTATTTTTGCCCGGAGTTTTAGTTGGGTTCGTATTTTTTAGCCGGAGTTTTAGTTGGGTTCGTATTTTTTACCCGGAGTTTTAGTTGGGTTCGTATTTTTACCCGGAGTTTTAGTTGGGTTCGTATTTTTACCCGGAGTTTTAGTTGGGTTCGTATTTTTTACCCGGAGTTTTAGTTGGGTTCGTATTTTTACCCGGAGTTTTAGTTGGGTTCGTAATTTTACCCGGACTTTTTAGTTGGGTTCGAATTTTTTACCCGGACTTTTACTTGGGTTCGTAATTTTACCCGGAGTTTTAGTTGGGTTCGTAATTTTACCCGGAGTTTTAGTTGGGTTCGTAATTTTACCCGGAGTCTTGAGTTAATAGTTGGGTTCGTATTTTTACCCGGACTTTTAGTTGGGTTCGTAATTTTACCCGGAGTTTTAGTTGGGTTCGTCATTTTACCCGGAGTTTTAGTTGGGTTCGTAATTTTACCCGGAGTTTTACTTGGGTTCGTAATTTTACCCGGAGTTTTACTTGGGTTCGTAATTTTACCCGGAGTTTTAGTTGGGTTCGTAATTTTACCCGGAGTTTTAGTTGGGTTCGTAATTTTACCCGGACTTTTTAGTTGGGTTCGTATTTTTTACCCGGACTTTTAGTTGGGTTCGTAATTTTACCCGGAGTTTTAGTTGGGTTCGTAATTTTACCCGGAGTTTTACTTGAGTTCGTAATATTACCCGGAGTTTTAGTTGGGTTCGTAATTTTACCCGGACTTTTTAGTTGGGTTCGTAATTTTACCCGGACTTTTTAGTTGGGTTCGTATTTTTTACCCGGAGTTTTAGTTGGGTTCGTAATTTTACCCGGAGTTTTAGTTGGGTTCGTAATTTTACCCGGACTTTTTAGTTGGGTTCGTATTTTTTACCCGGACTTTTAGTTGGGTTCGTAATTTTACCCGGAGTTTTAGTTGGGTTCGTAATTTTACCCGGAGTTTTACTTGGGTTCGTAATTTTACCCGGAGTTTTACTTGGGTTCGTAATTTTACCCGGAGTTTTAGTTGGGTTCGTAATTTTACCCGGAGTTTTAGTTGGGTTCTTAATTTTACCCGGAGTTTTACTTGGGTTCGTAATTTTACCCGGAGTTTTACTTGGGTTCGTAATTTTACCCGGACTTTTTAGTTGGGTTCGTATTTTTTACCCGGACTTTTAGTTGGGTTCGTAATTTTACCCGGAGTTTTAGTTGGGTTCGTAATTTTACCCGGAGTTTTAGTTGAGTTCGTAATTTTACCCGGAGTTTTAGTTGGGTTCGTAATTTTACCCGGACTTTTTAGTTGGGATCGTAATTTTACCCGGACTTTTTAGTTGGGTTCGTATTTTTTACCCGGAGTTTTAGTTGGGTTCGTAATTTTACCCGGAGTTTTAGTTGGGTTCGTAATTTTACCCGGACTTTTTAGTGGGTTCGTAATTTTACCCGGAGTTTTAGTTGGGTTCGTAATTTTACCCGGAGTTTTACTTGGGTTCGTAATTTTACCCGGACTTTTTAGTTGGGTTCGTATTTTTTACCCGGAGTTTTAGTTGGGTTCGTAATTTTACCCGGACTTTTTAGTTGGGTTCGTATTTTTTACCCGGACTTTTAGTTGGGTTCGTAATTTTACCCGGAGTTTTAGTTGGGTTCGTATTTTTTACCCGGAGTTTTAGTTGGGTTCGTATTTTTTACCCGGAGTTTTAGTTGGGTTCGTATTTTTACCCGGAGTTTTAGTTGTGTTGGTAATTTTACCCGGAGTTTTAGTTGGGTTCATATCTTTTACCGGACTTTTTAGTTGGGTTCGTATTTTTTACCCGGAGTTTTAGTTGGGTTCGTATTTTTTATCCGGAGTTTTAGTTGGGTTCGTATTTTTAACCGGAGTTTTAGTTGGGTTCGTATTTTTACCCGGAGTTTTAGTTGGGTTCGTATTTTTTACCCGGACTTTTTAGTTGGGTTAGTATTTTTGCCCGGAGTTTTAGTTGGGTTCGTATTTTTTACCCGGAGTTTTAGTTGGGTTCGTATTTTTTACCCGGACTTTTAGTTGGGTTCGTATTTTTACCCGGAGTTTTAGTTGGGTTCGTATTTTTACCCGGAGTTTTAGTTGGGTTCGTATTTTTACCCGGAGTTTTAGTTGGGTTCGTATTTTTTACCCGGAGTTTTAGTTGGGTTCGTATTTTTACCCGGAGCTTTAGTTGGGTTCGTATTTTTACCCGGAGTTTTAGTTGGGTTCATATTTTTTACCCGGACTTTTTAGTTGGGTTAGTATTTTTGCCCGGAGTTTTAGTTGGGTTCGTATTTTTTTACCCGGAGTTTTAGTTGGGTTCATATTTTTTACCGCACTTTTTAGTTGGGTTCGTAATTTTACCCGGAGTTTTAGTTGGGTTCGTAATTTTACCCGGAGTTTTAGTTAGGTTCGTAATTTTACCCGGAGTTTTAGTTGGGTTCGTAATTTTACCCGGAGTTTTAGTTGGGTTCGTAATTTTACCCGGACTTTTTAGTTGGGTTCGTATTTTTTACCCGGACTTTTAGTTGGGTTCGTAATTTTACCCGGAGTTTTAGTTGGGTTCGTAATTTTACCCGGAGTTTTAGTTGAGTTCGTAATTTTACCCGGAGTTTTAGTTGGGTTAGTAATTTTACCCGGACTTTTTATTTGGGTTCGTAATTTTACCCGGACTTTTTAGTTGGGTTCGTAATTTTACCCGGAGTTTTAGTTGGGTTCGTAATTTTACCCGGACTTTTTAGTTGGGTTCGTATTTTTTACCCGGACTTTTAGTTGGGTTCGTAATTTTACCCGGAGTTTTAGTTGGGTTCGTAATTTTACCCATAGTTTTAGTTGAGTTCGTAATTTTACCCGGAGTTTTAGTTGGGTTCGTAATTTTACCCGGACTTTTTAGTTGGGTTTGTAATTTTACCCGGACTTTTTAGTTGGGTTCGTAATTTTACCCGGACTTTTTAGTTGGGTTCGTAATTTTACCCGGAGTTTTAGTTGGGTTCGTAATTTTACCCGGAGTTTTAGTTGGGTTCGTAATTTTACCCGGACTTTTTAGTTGGGTTCGTATTTTTTACCCGGACTTTTAGTTGGGTTCGTAATTTTACCCGGAGTTTTAGTTGGGTTCGTAATTTTACCCATAGTTTTAGTTGAGTTCGTAATTTTACCCGGAGTTTTAGTTGGGTTCGTAATTTTACCCGGACTTTTTAGTGGGGTTTGTAATTTTACCCGGACTTTTTAGTTGGGTTCGTAATTTTACCCGGACTTTTTAGTTGGGTTCGTAATTTTACCCGGAGTTTTAGTTGGGTTCGTAATTTTACCCATAGTTTTAGTTGAGTTCGTAATTTTACCCGGAGTTTTAGTTGGGTTCGTAATTTTACCCGGACTTTTTAGTTGGGTTCGAATTTTTTACCCGGACTTTTAGTTGGGTTCATAATTTTACCCGGAGTTTTAGTTGGGTTCGTAATTTTACCCGGACCTTTTAGTTGGGTTCGTATTTTGTACCCGGACTTTTAGTTGGATTCGTAATTTTACCCAGAGTTTTAGTTGGGTTCGTAATTTTACCCGGAGTTTTAGTTGGGTTCGTAATTTTACCCGGAGTCTTGAGTTACCCGGACTTTTTAGTTGGGTTCGTATTTTTACCCGGACTTTTAGTTGGGTTCGTAATTTTACCCGGAGTTTTAGTTGGGTTCGTAATTTTACCCGGAGTTTTAGTTGGGTTCGTAATTTTACCCGGAGTTTTACTTGGGTTCGTAATTTTACCCGGAGTTTTACTTGGGTTCGTAATTTTACCCGGACTTTTTAGTTGGGTTCGTATTTTTTACCCGGACTTTTAGTTGGGTTAGTAATTTTACCCGGAGTTTTAGTTGGGTTCGTAATTTTACCCGGAGTTTTAGTTGAGTTCGTAATTTTACCCGGAGTTTTAGTTGGGTTCGTAATTTTACCCGGACTTTTTAGTTGGGTTCGTAATTTTACCCGGACTTTTTAGTTGGGTTCGTATTTTTTAGCCGGAGTTTTAGTTGGGTTCGTAATTTTACCCGGAGTTTTAGTTGGGTTCGTAATTTTACCCGGACTTTTTAGTTGGGTTCGTATTTTTTACCTGGACTTTTAGTTGGGTTCGTAATTTTACCCGGAGTTTTAGTTGGGTTCGTATTTTTTACCCGGAGTTTTAGTTGGGTCCGTATTTTTTACCCGGAGTTTTAGTTGGGTTCGTATTTTTACCCGGAGTTTTAGTTGTGTTGGTAATTTTACCCGGAGTTTTAGTTGGGTTCATATTTTTTACCGGACTTTTTAGTTGGGTTCGTATTTTTACCCGGAGTTTTAGTTGGGTTCGTATTTTTTACCCGGACTTTTTAGTTGGGTTAGTATTTTTGCCCGGAGTTTTAGTTGGGTTCGTATTTTTTAGCCGGAGTTTTAGTTGGGTTCGTATTTTTTACCCGGAGTTTTAGTTGGGTTCGTATTTTTACCCGGAGTTTTAGTTGGGTTCGTATTTTTACCCGGAGTTTTAGTTGGGTTCGTATTTTTTACCCGGAGTTTTAGTTGGGTTCGTATTTTTACCCGGAGTTTTAGTTGGGTTCGTAATTTTACCCGGACTTTTTAGTTGGGTTCGAATTTTTTACCCGGACTTTTACTTGGGTTCGTAATTTTACCCGGAGTTTTAGTTGGGTTCGTAATTTTACCCGGAGTTTTAGTTGGGTTCGTAATTTTACCCGGAGTCTTGAGTTAATAGTTTGGTTCGTATTTTTACCCGGACTTTTAGTTGGGTTCGTAATTTTACCCGGAGTTTTAGTTGGGTTCGTCATTTTACCCGGAGTTTTAGTTGGGTTCGTAATTTTACCCGGAGTTTTACTTGGGTTCGTAATTTTACCCGGAGTTTTAGTTGGGTTCGTAATTTTACCCGGAGTTTTAGTTGGGTTCGTAATTTTACCCGGACTTTTTAGTTGGGTTCGTATTTTTTACCCGGACTTTTAGTTGGGTTCGTAATTTTACCCGGAGTTTTAGTTGGGTTCGTAATTTTACCCGGAGTTTTACTTGAGTTCGTAATATTACCCGGAGTTTTAGTTGGGTTCGTAATTTTACCCGGACTTTTTAGTTGGGTTCGTAATTTTACCCGGACTTTTTAGTTGGGTTCGTATTTTTTACCCGGAGTTTTAGTTGGGTTCGTAATTTTACCCGGAGTTTTAGTTGGGTTCGTAATTTTACCCGGACTTTTTAGTTGGGTTCGTATTTTTTACCCGGACTTTTAGTTGGGTTCGTAATTTTACCCGGAGTTTTAGTTGGGTTCGTAATTTTACCCGGAGTTTTACTTGGGTTCGTAATTTTACCCGGAGTTTTACTTGGGTTCGTAATTTTACCCGGAGTTTTAGTTGGGTTCGTAATTTTACCCGGAGTTTTAGTTGGGTTCGTAATTTTACCCGGACTTTTAGTTGGGTTCGTATTTTTTACCCGGACTTTTAGTTGGGTTCGTAATTTTACCCGGAGTTTTAGTTGGGTTCGTAATTTTACCCGGAGTTTTAGTTGAGTTCGTAATTTTACCCGGAGTTTTAGTTGGGTTCGTAATTTTACCCGGATTTTTTAGTTGGGTTCGTAATTTTACCCGGACTTTTTAGTTGGGTTCGTAATTTTACCCGGACTTTTTAGTTGGGTTCGTAATTTTACCCGGAGTTTTAGTTGGGTTCGTAATTTTACCCGGACTTTTTAGTTGGGTTCGAATTTTTTACCCGGACTTTTAATTGGGTTCATAATTTTACCCGGAGTTTTAGTTGGGTTCGTAATTTTACCCGGACCTTTTAGTTGGGTTCGTATTTTGTACCCGGACTTTTAGTTGGGTTCGTAATTTTACCCGGAGTTTTAGTTGGGTTCGTAATTTTACCCGGAGTTTTAGTTGGGTTCGTAATTTTACCCGGAGTCTTGAGTTACCCGGACTTTTTAGTTGGGTTCGTATTTTACCCGGACTTTTAGTTGGGTTCGTAATTTTACCCGGAGTTTTTGTTGGGTTCGTAATTTTACCCGGAGTTTTACTTGGGTTCGTAATTTTACCCGGAGTTTTACTTGGGTTCGTAATTTTACCCGGAGTTTTAGTTGAGTTCGTAATTTTACCCGGAGTTTTAGTTGGGTTCGTAATTTTACGCGGACTTTTTAGTTGGGTTCGTATTTTTTCCCGGACTTCTAGTTGGGTTCGTTATTTTACCCGGAGTTTTAGTTGGGTTCGTAATTTTATCCGGAGTTTTAATTGGGTTCGTAATTTTACCCGGAGTCTTGAGTTACCCGGACTTTTTAGTTGGGTTCGTATTTTTACCCGTACTTTTAGTTGGGTTCGTAATTTTATCCGGAGTTTTAGTTGGGTTCGTAATTTTACCCGGAGTTTTAGTAGGGTTCGTAATTTTACCCGGAGTTTTACTTGGGTTCGTAATTTTACCCGGAGTTTTACTTGGGTTCGTAATTTTACCCGGAGTTTTAGTTGGGTTCGTAATTTTACCCGGAGTTTTAGTTGGGTTCGTAATTTTACCCGGACTTTTTAGTTGGGTTCGTATTTTTTACCCGGACTTCTAGTTGGGTTCGTTATTTTACCCGGAGTTTTAGTTGGGTTCGTAATTTTACCCGGAGTTTTAGTTGAGTTCGTAATTTTACCCGGAGTTTTAGTCGGGTTCGTAATTTTATCCGGACTCTTTAGTTGGGTTCGTAATTTTACCCGGACTTTTTAGTTGGGTTCGTATTTTTTACCCGGAGTTTTAGTTGGGTTCGTAATTTTACCCGGAGTTTTAGTTGGGTTCGTAATTTTACCCGGACTTTTTAGTTGTGTTGGTAATTTTACCCGGAGTTTTAGTTGAGTTCATATTTTTTACCGGACTTTTTAGTTGGGTTCGTATTTTTTACCCGGAGTTTTAGTTGGGTTCGTATTTTTTACCTGGACTTTTAGTTGGGTTCGTAATTTTACCCGGAGTTTTAGTTGGGTTCGTATTTTTTACCCGGAGTTTTAGTTGGGTCCGTATTTTTTACCCGGAGTTTTAGTTGGGTTCGTATTTTTACCCGGAGTTTTAGTTGTGTTGGTAATTTTACCCGGAGATTTAGTTGGGTTCATATTTTTTACCGGACTTTTTAGTTGGGTTCGTATTTTTACCCGGAGTTTTAGTTGGGTTCGTATTTTTTACCCGGACTTTTTAGTTGGGTTAGTATTTTTGCCCGGAGTTTTAGTTGGGTTCGTATTTTTTAGCCGGAGTTTTAGTTGGGTTCGTATTTTTTACCCGGAGTTTTAGTTGGGTTCGTATTTTTACCCGGAGTTTTAGTTGGGTTCGTATTTTTACCCGGAGTTTTAGTTGGGTTCGTATTTTTTACCCGGAGTTTTAGTTGGGTTCGTATTTTTACCCGGAGTTTTAGTTGGGTTCGTAATTTTACCCGGACTTTTTAGTTGGGTTCGAATTTTTTACCCGGACTTTTACTTGGGTTCGTAATTTTACCCGGAGTTTTAGTTGGGTTCGTAATTTTACCCGGAGTTTTAGTTGGGTTCGTAATTTTACCCGGAGTCTTGAGTTAATAGTTGGGTTCGTATTTTTACCCGGACTTTTAGTTGGGTTCGTAATTTTACCCGGAGTTTTAGTTGGGTTCGTCATTTTACCCGGAGTTTTAGTTGGGTTCGTAATTTTACCCGGAGTTTTACTTGGGTTCGTAATTTTACCCGGAGTTTTAGTTGGGTTCGTAATTTTACCCGGAGTTTTAGTTGGGTTCGTAATTTTACCCGGACTTTTTAGTTGGGTTCGTATTTTTTACCCGGACTTTTAGTTGGGTTCGTAATTTTACCCGGAGTTTTAGTTGGGTTCGTAATTTTACCCGGAGTTTTACTTGAGTTCGTAATATTACCCGGAGTTTTAGTTGGGTTCGTAATTTTACCCGGACTTTTTAGTTGGGTTCGTAATTTTACCCGGACTTTTTAGTTGGGTTCGTATTTTTTACCCGGAGTTTTAGTTGGGTTCGTAATTTTACCCGGAGTTTTAGTTGGGTTCGTAATTTTACCCGGACTTTTTAGTTGGGTTCGTATTTTTTACCCGGACTTTTAGTTGGGTTCGTAATTTTACCCGGAGTTTTAGTTGGGTTCGTAATTTTATCCGGAGTTTTACTTGGGTTCGTAATTTTACCCGGAGTTTTACTTGGGTTCGTAATTTTACCCGGAGTTTTAGTTGGGTTCGTAATTTTACCCGGAGTTTTAGTTGGGTTCGTAATTTTACCCGGACTTTTTAGTTGGGTTCGTATTTTTTACCCGGACTTTTAGTTGGGTTCGTAATTTTACCCGGAGTTTTAGTTGGGTTCGTAATTTTACCCGGAGTTTTAGTTGAGTTCGTAATTTTACCAGGAGTTTTAGTTGGGTTCGTAATTTTACCCGGATTTTTTAGTTGGGTTCGTAATTTTACCCGGACTTTTTAGTTGGGTTCGTAATTTTACCCGGACTTTTTAGTTGGGTTCGTAATTTTACCCGGAGTTTTAGTTGGGTTCGTAATTTTACCCGGACTTTTTAGTTGGGTTCGAATTTTTAACCCGGACTTTTAATTGGGTTCATAATTTTACCCGGAGTTTTAGTTGGGTTCGTAATTTTACCCGGACCTTTTAGTTGGGTTCGTATTTTGTACCCGGACTTTTAGTTGGGTTCGTAATTTTACCCGGAGTTTTAGTTGGGTTCGTAATTTTACCCGGAGTTTTAGTTGGGTTCGTAATTTTACCCGGAGTCTTGAGTTACCCGGACTTTTTAGTTGGGTTCGTATTTTTACCCGGACTTTTAGTTGGGTTCGTAATTTTACCCGGAGTTTTTGTTGGGTTCGTAATTTTACCCGGAGTTTTACTTGGGTTCGTAATTTTACCCGGAGTTTTACTTGGGTTCGTAATTTTACCCGGAGTTTTAGTTGAGTTCGTAATTTTACCCGGAGTTTTAGTTGGGTTCGTAATTTTACGCGGACTTTTTAGTTGGGTTCGTATTTTTTCCCGGACTTCTAGTTGGGTTCGTTATTTTACCCGGAGTTTTAGTTGGGTTCGTAATTTTATCCGGAGTTTTAGTTGGGTTCGTAATTTTACCCGGAGTCTTGAGTTACCCGGACTTTTTAGTTGGGTTCGTATTTTTACCCGTACTTTTAGTTGGGTTCGTAATTTTATCCGGAGTTTTAGTTGGGTTCGTAATTTTACCCGGAGTTTTAGTAGGGTTCGTAATTTTACCCGGAGTTTTACTTGGGTTCGTAATTTTACCCGGAGTTTTACTTGGGTTCGTAATTTTACCCGGAGTTTTAGTTGGGTTCGTAATTTTACCCGGACTTTTTAGTTGGGTTCGTATTTTTTACCCGGACTTCTAGTTGGGTTCGTTATTTTACCCGGAGTTTTAGTTGGGTTCGTAATTTTACATGGAGTTTTAGTTGAGTTCGTAATTTTACCCGGAGTTTTAGTCGGGTTCGTAATTTTATCCGGACTCTTTAGTTGGGTTCGTAATTTTACCCGGACTTTTTAGTTGGGTTCGTATTTTTTACCCGGAGTTTTAGTTGGGTTCGTAATTTTACCCGGAGTTTTAGTTGGGTTCGTAATTTTACCCGGACTTTTTAGTTGTGTTGGTAATTTTACCCGGAGTTTTAGTTGAGTTCATATTTTTTACCGGACTTTTTAGTTGGGTTCGTATTTTTTACCCGGAGTTTTAGTTGGGTTCGTATTTTTTACCCGGAGTTTTAGTTGGGTTCGTATTTTTACCCGGAGTTTTAGTTGGGTTCGTATTTTTACCCGGAGTTTTAGTTGGGTTCGTATTTTTTACCCGGACTTTTTAGTTGGGTTAGTATTTTTGCCCGGAGTTTTAGTTGGGTTCGTATTTTTTAGCCGGAGTTTTAGTTGGGTTCGTATTTTTTACCCGGAGTTTTAGTTGGGTTCGTATTTTTACCCGGAGTTTTAGTTGGGTTCGTATTTTTACCCGGAGTTTTAGTTGGGTTCGTATTTTTTACCCGGAGTTTTAGTTGGGTTCGTATTTTTACCCGGAGTTTTAGTTGGGTTCGTAATTTTACCCGGACTTTTTAATTGGGTTCGAATTTTTTACCCGGACTTTTAGTTGGGTTCGTAATTTTACCCGGACTTTTTAGTTGGGTTCGTAATTTTACCCGGAGTTTTAGTTGGGTTCGTATTTTTTACCCGGACTTTTAGTCGGGTTCGTAATTTTACCCGGAGTTTTAGTTGGGTTCGTAATTTTACCCGGAGTTTTAGTTGGGTTCGTAATTTTACCCGGAGTCTTGAGTTAATAGTTGGGTTCGTATTTTTACACGGACTTTTAGTTGGGTTCGTAATTTTACTCGGAGTTTTAGTTGGGTTCGTAATTTTACCCGGAGTCTTGAGTTACCCGGACTTTTTAGTTGGGTTCGTATTTTTACCCGGACTTTTAGTTGGGTTCGTAATTTTACCCGGAGTTTTAGTTGGGTTCGTAATTTTACCCGGAGTTTTAGTAGGGTTCGTAATTTTACCCGGAGTTTTACTTGGGTTCATATTTTTTACCGGACTTTTTAGTTGGGTTCGTATTTTTACCCGGAGTTTTAGTTGGGTTCGTATTTTTTACCCGGACTTTTTAGTTGGGTTAGTATTTTTGCCCGGAGTTTTAGTTGGGTTCGTATTTTTTAGCCGGAGTTTTAGTTGGGTTCGTATTTTTTACCCGGAGTTTTAGTTGGGTTCGTATTTTTACCCGGAGTTTTAGTTGGGTTCGTATTTTTACCCGGAGTTTTAGTTGGGTTCGTATTTTTTACCCGGAGTTTTAGTTGGGTTCGTATTTTTACCCGGAGTTTTAGTTGGGTTCGTAATTTTACCCGGACTTTTTAGTTGGGTTCGAATTTTTTACCCGGACTTTTACTTGGGTTCGTAATTTTACCCGGAGTTTTAGTTGGGTTCGTAATTTTACCCGGAGTTTTAGTTGGGTTCGTAATTTTACCCGGAGTCTTGAGTTAATAGTTTGGTTCGTATTTTTACCCGGACTTTTAGTTGGGTTCGTAATTTTACCCGGAGTTTTAGTTGGGTTCGTCATTTTACCCGGAGTTTTAGTTGGGTTCGTAATTTTACCCGGAGTTTTACTTGGGTTCGTAATTTTACCCGGAGTTTTAGTTGGGTTCGTAATTTTACCCGGAGTTTTAGTTGGGTTCGTAATTTTACCCGGACTTTTTAGTTGGGTTCGTATTTTTTACCCGGACTTTTAGTTGGGTTCGTAATTTTACCCGGAGTTTTAGTTGGGTTCGTAATTTTACCCGGAGTTTTACTTGAGTTCGTAATATTACCCGGAGTTTTAGTTGGGTTCGTAATTTTACCCGGACTTTTTAGTTGGGTTCGTAATTTTACCCGGACTTTTTAGTTGGGTTCGTATTTTTTACCCGGAGTTTTAGTTGGGTTCGTAATTTTACCCGGAGTTTTAGTTGGGTTCGTAATTTTACCCGGACTTTTTAGTTGGGTTCGTATTTTTTACCCGGACTTTTAGTTGGGTTCGTAATTTTACCCGGAGTTTTAGTTGGGTTCGTAATTTTACCCGGAGTTTTACTTGGGTTCGTAATTTTACCCGGAGTTTTACTTGGGTTCGTAATTTTACCCGGAGTTTTAGTTGGGTTCGTAATTTTACCCGGAGTTTTAGTTGGGTTCGTAATTTTACCCGGACTTTTTAGTTGGGTTCGTATTTTTTACCCGGACTTTTAGTTGGGTTCGTAATTTTACCCGGAGTTTTAGTTGGGTTCGTAATTTTACCCGGAGTTTTAGTTGAGTTCGTAATTTTACCCGGAGTTTTAGTTGGGTTCGTAATTTTACCCGGATTTTTTAGTTGGGTTCGTAATTTTACCCGGACTTTTTAGTTGGGTTCGTAATTTTACCCGGACTTTTTAGTTGGGTTCGTAATTTTACCCGGAGTTTTAGTTGGGTTCGTAATTTTACCCGGACTTTTTAGTTGGGTTCGAATTTTTTACCCGGACTTTTAATTGGGTTCATAATTTTACCCGGAGTTTTAGTTGGGTTCGTAATTTTACCCGGACCTTTTAGTTGGGTTCGTATTTTGTACCCGGACTTTTAGTTGGGTTCGTAATTTTACCCGGAGTTTTAGTTGGGTTCGTAATTTTACCCGGAGTTTTAGTTGGGTTCGTAATTTTACCCGGAGTCTTGAGTTACCCGGACTTTTTAGTTGGGTTCGTATTTTTACCCGGACTTTTAGTTGGGTTCGTAATTTTACCCGGAGTTTTTGTTGGGTTCGTAATTTTACCCGGAGTTTTACTTGGGTTCGTAATTTTACCCGGAGTTTTACTTGGGTTCGTAATTTTACCCGGAGTTTTAGTTGAGTTCGTAATTTTACCCGGAGTTTTAGTTGGGTTCGTAATTTTACGCGGACTTTTTAGTTGGGTTCGTATTTTTTCCCGGACTTCTAGTTGGGTTCGTTATTTTACCCGGAGTTTTAGTTGGGTTCGTAATTTTATCCGGAGTTTTAATTGGGTTCGTAATTTTACCCGGAGTCTTGAGTTACCCGGACTTTTTAGTTGGGTTCGTATTTTTACCCGTACTTTTAGTTGGGTTCGTAATTTTATCCGGAGTTTTAGTTGGGTTCGTAATTTTACCCGGAGTTTTAGTAGGGTTCGTAATTTTACCCGGAGTTTTACTTGGGTTCGTAATTTTACCCGGAGTTTTACTTGGGTTCGTAATTTTACCCGGAGTTTTAGTTGGGTTCGTAATTTTACCCGGAGTTTTAGTTGGGTTCGTAATTTTACCCGGACTTTTTAGTTGGGTTCGTATTTTTTACCCGGACTTCTAGTTGGGTTCGTTATTTTACCCGGAGTTTTAGTTGGGTTCGTAATTTTACCCGGAGTTTTAGTTGAGTTCGTAATTTTACCCGGAGTTTTAGTCGGGTTCGTAATTTTATCCGGACTCTTTAGTTGGGTTCGTAATTTTACCCGGACTTTTTAGTTGGGTTCGTATTTTTTACCCGGAGTTTTAGTTGGGTTCGTAATTTTACCCGGAGTTTTAGTTGGGTTCGTAATTTTACCCGGACTTTTTAGTTGTGTTGGTAATTTTACCCGGAGTTTTAGTTGAGTTCATATTTTTTACCGGACTTTTTAGTTGGGTTCGTATTTTTTACCCGGAGTTTTAGTTGGGTTCGTATTTTTTACCTGGACTTTTAGTTGGGTTCGTAATTTTACCCGGAGTTTTAGTTGGGTTCGTATTTTTTACCCGGAGTTTTAGTTGGGTCCGTATTTTTTACCCGGAGTTTTAGTTGGGTTCGTAATTTTACCCGGAGTTTTAGTTGGGTTCGTAATTTTACCCGGACTTTTTAGTTGGGTTCGTATTTTTTACCCGGACTTTTAGTTGGGTTCGTAATTTTACCCGGAGTTTTAGTTGGGTTCGTAATTTTACCCGGAGTTTTAGTTGAGTTCGTAATTTTACCAGGAGTTTTAGTTGGGTTCGTAATTTTACCCGGATTTTTTAGTTGGGTTCGTAATTTTACCCGGACTTTTTAGTTGGGTTCGTAATTTTACCCGGACTTTTTAGTTGGGTTCGTAATTTTACCCGGAGTTTTAGTTGGGTTCGTAATTTTACCCGGACTTTTTAGTTGGGTTCGAATTTTTAACCCGGACTTTTAATTGGGTTCATAATTTTACCCGGAGTTTTAGTTGGGTTCGTAATTTTACCCGGACCTTTTAGTTGGGTTCGTATTTTGTACCCGGACTTTTAGTTGGGTTCGTAATTTTACCCGGAGTTTTAGTTGGGTTCGTAATTTTACCCGGAGTTTTAGTTGGGTTCGTAATTTTACCCGGAGTCTTGAGTTACCCGGACTTTTTAGTTGGGTTCGTATTTTTACCCGGACTTTTAGTTGGGTTCGTAATTTTACCCGGAGTTTTTGTTGGGTTCGTAATTTTACCCGGAGTTTTACTTGGGTTCGTAATTTTACCCGGAGTTTTACTTGGGTTCGTAATTTTACCCAGAGTTTTAGTTGAGTTCGTAATTTTACCCGGAGTTTTAGTTGGGTTCGTAATTTTACGCGGACTTTTTAGTTGGGTTCGTATTTTTTCCCGGACTTCTAGTTGGGTTCGTTATTTTACCCGGAGTTTTAGTTGGGTTCGTAATTTTATCCGGAGTTTTAGTTGGGTTCGTAATTTTACCCGGAGTCTTGAGTTACCCGGACTTTTTAGTTGGGTTCGTATTTTTACCCGTACTTTTAGTTGGGTTCGTAATTTTATCCGGAGTTTTAGTTGGGTTCGTAATTTTACCCGGAGTTTTAGTAGGGTTCGTAATTTTACCCGGAGTTTTACTTGGGTTCGTAATTTTACCCGGAGTTTTACTTGGGTTCGTAATTTTACCCGGACTTTTTAGTTGGGTTCGAATTTTTTACCCGGACTTTTAATTGGGTTCATAATTTTACCCGGAGTTTTAGTTGGGTTCGTAATTTTACCCGGACCTTTTAGTTGGGTTCGTATTTTGTACCCGGACTTTTAGTTGGGTTCGTAATTTTACCCGGAGTTTTAGTTGGGTTCGTAATTTTACCCGGAGTTTTAGTTGGGTTCGTAATTTTACCCGGAGTCTTGAGTTACCCGGACTTTTTAGTTGGGTTCGTATTTTTACCCGGACTTTTAGTTGGGTTCGTAATTTTACCCGGAGTTTTTGTTGGGTTCGTAATTTTACCCGGAGTTTTACTTGGGTTCGTAATTTTACCCGGAGTTTTACTTGGGTTCGTAATTTTACCCGGAGTTTTAGTTGAGTTCGTAATTTTACCCGGAGTTTTAGTTGGGTTCGTAATTTTACGCGGACTTTTTAGTTGGGTTCGTATTTTTTCCCGGACTTCTAGTTGGGTTCGTTATTTTACCCGGAGTTTTAGTTGGGTTCGTAATTTTATCCGGAGTTTTAATTGGGTTCGTAATTTTACCCGGAGTCTTGAGTTACCCGGACTTTTTAGTTGGGTTCGTATTTTTACCCGTACTTTTAGTTGGGTTCGTAATTTTATCCGGAGTTTTAGTTGGGTTCGTAATTTTACCCGGAGTTTTAGTAGGGTTCGTAATTTTACCCGGAGTTTTACTTGGGTTCGTAATTTTACCCGGAGTTTTACTTGGGTTCGTAATTTTACCCGGAGTTTTAGTTGGGTTCGTAATTTTACCCGGAGTTTTAGTTGGGTTCGTAATTTTACCCGGACTTTTTAGTTGGGCTCGTATTTTTTACCCGGACTTCTAGTTGGGTTCGTTATTTTACCCGGAGTTTTAGTTGGGTTCGTAATTTTACCCGGAGTTTTAGTTGAGTTCGTAATTTTACCCGGAGTTTTAGTCGGGTTCGTAATTTTATCCGGACTCTTTAGTTGGGTTCGTAATTTTACCCGGACTTTTTAGTTGGGTTCGTATTTTTTACCCGGAGTTTTAGTTGGGTTCGTAATTTTACCCGGAGTTTTAGTTGGGTTCGTAATTTTACCCGGACTTTTTAGTTGTGTTGGTAATTTTACCCGGAGTTTTAGTTGAGTTCATATTTTTTACCGGACTTTTTAGTTGGGTTCGTATTTTTTACCCGGAGTTTTAGTTGGGTTCGTATTTTTTACCTGGACTTTTAGTTGGGTTCGTAATTTTACCCGGAGTTTTAGTTGGGTTCGTATTTTTTACCCGGAGTTTTAGTTGGGTCCGTATTTTTTACCCGGAGTTTTAGTTGGGTTCGTATTTTTACCCGGAGTTTTAGTTGTGTTGGTAATTTTACCCGGAGATTTAGTTGGGTTCATATTTTTTACCGGACTTTTTAGTTGGGTTCGTATTTTTACCCGGAGTTTTAGTTGGGTTCGTATTTTTTACCCGGACTTTTTAGTTGGGTTAGTATTTTTGCCCGGAGTTTTAGTTGGGTTCGTATTTTTTAGCCGGAGTTTTAGTTGGGTTCGTATTTTTTACCCGGAGTTTTAGTTGGGTTCGTATTTTTACCCGGAGTTTTAGTTGGGTTCGTATTTTTACCCGGAGTTTTAGTTGGGTTCGTATTTTTTACCCGGAGTTTTAGTTGGGTTCGTATTTTTACCCGGAGTTTTAGTTGGGTTCGTAATTTTACCCGGACTTTTTAGTTGGGTTCGAATTTTTTACCCGGACTTTTACTTGGGTTCGTAATTTTACCCGGAGTTTTAGTTGGGTTCGTAATTTTACCCGGAGTTTTAGTTGGGTTCGTAATTTTACCCGGAGTCTTGAGTTAATAGTTGGGTTCGTATTTTTACCCGGACTTTTAGTTGGGTTCGTAATTTTACCCGGAGTTTTAGTTGGGTTCGTCATTTTACCCGGAGTTTTAGTTGGGTTCGTAATTTTACCCGGAGTTTTACTTGGGTTCGTAATTTTACCCGGAGTTTTAGTTGGGTTCGTAATTTTACCCGGAGTTTTAGTTGGGTTCGTAATTTTACCCGGACTTTTTAGTTGGGTTCGTATTTTTTACCCGGACTTTTAGTTGGGTTCGTAATTTTACCCGGAGTTTTAGTTGGGTTCGTAATTTTACCCGGAGTTTTACTTGAGTTCGTAATATTACCCGGAGTTTTAGTTGGGTTCGTAATTTTACCCGGACTTTTTAGTTGGGTTCGTAATTTTACCCGGACTTTTTAGTTGGGTTCGTATTTTTTACCCGGAGTTTTAGTTGGGTTCGTAATTTTACCCGGAGTTTTAGTTGGGTTCGTAATTTTACCCGGACTTTTTAGTTGGGTTCGTATTTTTTACCCGGACTTTTAGTTGGGTTCGTAATTTTACCCGGAGTTTTAGTTGGGTTCGTAATTTTATCCGGAGTTTTACTTGGGTTCGTAATTTTACCCGGAGTTTTACTTGGGTTCGTAATTTTACCCGGAGTTTTAGTTGGGTTCGTAATTTTACCCGGAGTTTTAGTTGGGTTCGTAATTTTACCCGGACTTTTTAGTTGGGTTCGTATTTTTTACCCGGACTTTTAGTTGGGTTCGTAATTTTACCCGGAGTTTTAGTTGGGTTCGTAATTTTACCCGGAGTTTTAGTTGAGTTCGTAATTTTACCAGGAGTTTTAGTTGGGTTCGTAATTTTACCCGGATTTTTTAGTTGGGTTCGTAATTTTACCCGGACTTTTTAGTTGGGTTCGTAATTTTACCCGGACTTTTTAGTTGGGTTCGTAATTTTACCCGGAGTTTTAGTTGGGTTCGTAATTTTACCCGGACTTTTTAGTTGGGTTCGAATTTTTAACCCGGACTTTTAATTGGGTTCATAATTTTACCCGGAGTTTTAGTTGGGTTCGTAATTTTACCCGGACCTTTTAGTTGGGTTCGTATTTTGTACCCGGACTTTTAGTTGGGTTCGTAATTTTACCCGGAGTTTTAGTTGGGTTCGTAATTTTACCCGGAGTTTTAGTTGGGTTCGTAATTTTACCCGGAGTCTTGAGTTACCCGGACTTTTTAGTTGGGTTCGTAATTTTACCCGGAGTTTTTGTTGGGTTCGTAATTTTACCCGGAGTTTTACTTGGGTTCGTAATTTTACCCGGAGTTTTACTTGGTTCGTAATTTTACCCGGAGTTTTAGTTGAGTTCGTAATTTTACCGGAGTTTTAGTTGGGTTCGTAATTTTACGCGGACTTTTTAGTTGGGTTTCGTATTTTTTCCCGGACTTCTAGTTGAGTTCGTTATTTTACCCGGAGTTTTAGTTGGGTTCGTAATTTTATCCGGAGTTTTAGTTGGGTTCGTAATTTTACCCGGAGTCTTGAGTTACCCGGACTTTTTAGTTGGGTTCGTATTTTTACCCGTACTTTTAGTTGGGTTCGTAATTTTATCCGGAGTTTTAGTTGGGTTCGTAATTTTACCCGGAGTTTTAGTAGGGTTCGTAATTTTACCCGGAGTTTTACTTGGGTTCGTAATTTTACCCGGAGTTTTACTTGGGTTCGTAATTTTACCCGGAGTTTTAGTTGGGTTCGTAATTTTACCCGGACTTTTTAGTTGGGTTCGTAATTTTACCCGGAGTTTTAGTCGGGTTCGTAATTTTATCCGGACTCTTTAGTTGGGTTCGTAATTTTACCCGGACTTTTTAGTTGGGTTCGTATTTTTTACCCGGAGTTTTAGTTGGGTTCGTAATTTTACCCGGAGTTTTAGTTGGGTTCGTAATTTTACCCGGACTTTTTAGTTGTGTTGGTAATTTTACCCGGAGTTTTAGTTGAGTTCATATTTTTTACCGGACTTTTTAGTTGGGTTCGTATTTTTTACCCGGAGTTTATTTGGGTTCGTATTTTTTACCCGGAGTTTTAGTTGGGTTCGTATTTTTACCCGGAGTTTTAGTTGGGTTCGTATTTTTACCCGGAGTTTTAGTTGGGTTCGTATTTTTTACCCGGACTTTTTAGTTGGGTTAGTATTTTTGC
Source organism: Melinopterus prodromus (assembly GCA_964023965.1). Taxonomy (NCBI): domain Eukaryota; kingdom Metazoa; phylum Arthropoda; class Insecta; order Coleoptera; family Scarabaeidae; genus Melinopterus; species Melinopterus prodromus. Next base: position 38,388 of record CAXIES010000429.1, read on the forward strand.
CCGGAGTTTTAGTTGGGTTCGTATTTTTTAGCCGGAGTTTTAGTTGGGTTCGTATTTTTTACCCGGAGTTTTAGTTGGGTTCGTATTTTTACCCGGAGTTTTAGTTGGGTTCGTATTTTTACCCGGAGTTTTAGTTGGGTTCGTATTTTTTACCCGGAGTTTTAGTTGGGTTCGTATTTTTACCCGGAGTTTTAGTTGGGTTCGTAATTTTACCCGGACTTTTTAATTGGGTTCGAATTTTTTACCCGGACTTTTAGTTGGGTTCGTAATTTTACCCGGACTTTTTAGTTGGGTTCGTAATTTTACCCGGAGTTTTAGTTGGGTTCGTATTTTTTACCCGGACTTTTAGTCGGGTTCGTAATTTTACCCGGAGTTTTAGTTGGGTTCGTAATTTTACCCGGAGTTTTAGTTGGGTTCGTAATTTTACCCGGAGTCTTGAGTTAATAGTTGGGTTCGTATTTTTACACGGACTTTTAGTTGGGTTCGTAATTTTACTCGGAGTTTTAGTTGGGTTCGTAATTTTACCCGGAGTCTTGAGTTACCCGGACTTTTTAGTTGGGTTCGTATTTTTACCCGGACTTTTAGTTGGGTTCGTAATTTTACCCGGAGTTTTAGTTGGGTTCGTAATTTTACCCGGAGTTTTAGTAGGGTTCGTAATTTTACCCGGAGTTTTACTTGGGTTCGTAATTTGACCCGGAGTTTTACTTGGGTTCGTAATTTTACCCGGACTTTTTAGTTGGGTTCGTATTTTTTACCCGGACTTCTAGTTGGGTTCGTTATTTTACCCGGAGTTTTAGTTGGGTTCGTAATTTTACCCGGAGTTTTAGTTGAGTTCGTAATTTTACCCGGAATTTTAGTTGGGTTCGTAATTTTATCCGGACTCTTTAGTTGGGTTCGTAATTTTACCCGGACTTTTTAGTTGGGTTCGTATTTTTTACCCGGAGTTTTAGTTGGGTTCGTAATTTTACCCGGAGTTTTAGTTGGGTTCGTAATTTTACCCGGACTTTTTAGTTGTGTTATTAATTTTACCCGGAGTTTTAGTTGGGTTCATATTTTTTACCGGACTTTTTAGTTGGGTTCGTATTTTTTACCCGGAGTTTTAGTTGGGTTCGTATTTTTTACCCGGAGTTTTAGTTGGGTTCGTATTTTTACCCGGAGTTTTAGTTGGGTTCGTATTTTTATCCGGAGTTTTAGTTGGGTTCGTATTTTTTACCCGGACTTTTTAGTTGGGTTAGTATTTTTGCCCGGAGTTTTAGTTGGGTTCGTATTTTTTAGCCGGAGTTTTAGTTGGGTTCGTATTTTTTACCCGGAGTTTTAGTTGGGTTCGTATTTTTACCCGGAGTTTTAGTTGGGTTCGTATTTTTACCCGGAGTTTTAGTTGGGTTCGTATTTTTTACCCGGAGTTTTAGTTGGGTTCGTATTTTTACCCGGAGTTTTAGTTGGGTTCGTAATTTTACCCGGACTTTTTAATTGGGTTCGAATTTTTTACCCGGACTTTTAGTTGGGTTCGTAATTTTACCCGGACTTTTTAGTTGGGTTCGTAATTTTACCCGGAGTTTTAGTTGGGTTCGTATTTTTTACCCGGACTTTTAGTCGGGTTTGTAATTTTACTCGGAGTTTTAGTTGGGTTCGTAATTTTACCCGGAGCTTTAGTTGGGTTCGTAATTTTACCCGGAGTTTTACTGGGGTTCGTAATTTTACCCGGAGTTTTACTTGGGTTCGTAATTTTACCCGGAGTTTTAGTTGGGTTCGTAATTTTACCCGGAGTTTTAGTTGGGTTCGTAATTTTACCCGGACTTTTTAGTTGGGTTCGTATTTTTTACCCGGACTTCTAGTTGGGTTCGTTATTTTACCCGGAGTTTTAGTTGGGTTCGTAATTTTACCCGGAGTTTTAGTTGAGTTCGTAATTTTACCCGGAGTTTTAGTTGGGTTCGTAATTTTATCCGGACTCTTTAGTTGGGTTCGTAATTTTACCCGGACTTTTTAGTTGGGTTCGTATTTTTTACCCGGAGTTTTAGTTGGGTTCGTAATTTTACCCGGAGTTTTAGTTGGGTTCGTAATTTTACCCGGACTTTTTAGTTGTGTTGGTAATTTTACCCGGAGTTTTAGTTGGGTTCATATTTTTTACCGGACTTTTTAGTTGGGTTCGTATTTTTTACCCGGAGTTTTAGTTGGGTTCGTATTTTTTACCCGGAGTTTTAGTTGGGTTCGTATTTTTACCCGGAGTTTTAGTTGGGTTCGTATTTTTACCCGGAGTTTTAGTTGGGTTCGTATTTTTTACCCGGACTTTTTAGTTGGGTTAGTATTTTTGCCCGGAGTTTTAGTTGGGTTCGTATTTTTTAGCCGGAGTTTTAGTTGGGTTCGTATTCTTTACCCGGAGTTTTAGTTGGGTTCGTATTTTTACCCGGAGTTTTAGTTGGGTTCGTATTTTTTACCCGGAGTTTTAGTTGGGTTCGTATTTTTACCCGGAGTTTTAGTTGGGTTCGTAATTTTTACCCGGACTTTTAGTCGGGTTCGTAATTTTACCCGGAGTTTTAGTTGGGTTCGTAATTTTACCCGGAGTTTTAGTTGGGTTCGTAATTTTACCCGGAGTCTTGAGTTAATAGTTGGGTTCGTATTTTTACCCGGACTTTTAGTTGGGTTCGTAATTTTACTCGGAGTTTTAGTTGGGTTCGTAATTTTACCCGGAGCTTTAGTTGGGTTCGTAATTTTACCCGGAGTTTTACTTGGGTTCGTAATTTTACCCGGAGTTTTACTTGGGTTCGTAATTTTACCCGGAGTTTTAGTTGGGTTCGTAATTTTACCCGGAGTTTTAGTTGGGTTCGTAATTTTACCCGGACTTTTTAGTTGGGTTCGTATTTTTTACCCGGACTTTTAGTTGGGTTCGTAATTTTACCCGGAGTTTTAGTTGGGTTCGTAATTTTACCCGGAGTTTTAGTTGAGTTCGTAATTTTACCCGGAGTTTTAGTTGGGTTCGTAATTTTACCCGGACTTTTTAGTTGGGTTCGTAATTTTACCCGGACTTTTTAGTTGGGTTCGTATTTTTTACCCGGAGTTTTAGTTGGGTTCGTAATTTTACCCGGAGTTTTATTTGGGTTCGTAATTTTACCCGGACTTTTTAGTTGGGTTCGTATTTTTTACCCGGACTTTTAGTTGGGTTCGTAATTTTACCCGGAGTTTTAGTTGGGTTCGAATTTTTTACCCGGAGTTTTAGTTGGGTTCGTATTTTTTACCCGGAGTTTTAGTTGGGTTCGTATTTTTACCCGGAGTTTTAGTTGTGTTGGTAATTTTACCCGGAGTTTTAGTTGGGTTCATATTTTTTACCCGGAGTTTTAGTTGGGTTCGTATTTTTACCCGGAGTTTTAGTTGGGTTCGTATTTTTACCCGGAGTTTTAGTTGGGTTCGTATTTTTTACCCGGACTTTTTAGTTGGGTTAGTATTTTTGCCCGGAGTTTTAGTTGGGTTCGTATTTTTTACCCGGACTTTTAGTTGGGTTCGTAATTTTACCCGGAGTTTTAGTTGGGTTCGTAATTTTACCCGGAGTTTCACTTGGGTTCGTAATTTTACCCGGACTTTTTAGTTGGGTTCGTATTTTTTACCCGGACTTTTAGTTGGGTTCGTAATTTTACCCGGACTTTTTAGTTGGGTTCGAATTTTTTACCCGGACTTTTAGTTGGGTTCGTAATTTTACCCGGAGTTTTAGTTGGGTTCGTAATTTTACCCGGAGTTTTACTTGGGTTCGTAATTTTACCCGGACTTTTTAGTTGGGTTCGTATTTTTTACCCGGAGTTTTAGTTGGGTTCGTAATTTTACCCGGACTTTTTGGTTGGGTTCGTATTTTTTACCCGGACTTTTAGTTGGGTTCGTAATTTTACCCGGAGTTTTAGTTGGGTTCGTATTTTTTACCCGGAGTTTTAGTTGGGTTCGTATTTTTTACCCGGAGTTTTAGTTGGGTTCGTATTTTTACCCGGAGTTTTAGTTGTGTTGGTAATTTTACCCGGAGTTTTAGTTGGGTTCATATTTTTTACCGGACTTTTTAGTTGGGTTCGTAGTTTTTACCCGGAGTTTTAGTTGGGTTCGTATTTTTTATCCGGATTTTTAGTTGGGTTCGTATTTTTACCCGGAGTTTTAGTTGGGTTCGTATTTTTACCCGGAATTTTAGTTGGGTTCGTATTTTTTACCCGGACTTTTTAGTTGGGTTAGTATTTTTGCCCGGAGTTTTAGTTGGGTTCGTATTTTTTACCCGGAGTTTTAGTTGGGTTCGTATTTTTTACCCGGACTTTTTAGTTGGGTTAGTATTTTTGCCCGGAGTTTTAGTTGGGTTCGTATTTTTTACCCGGACTTTTAGTTGGGTTCGTAATTTTACCCGGAGTTTTAGTTGGGTTCGTAATTTTACCCGGAGTTTCACTTGGGTTCGTAATTTTGCCCGGACTTTTTAGTTGGGTTCGTATTTTTTACCCGGACTTTTAGTTGGGTTCGTAATTTTACCTGGAGTTTTAGTTGGGTTCGCAATTTTACCCGGAGTTTTAGTTGGGTTCGTAATTTTACCCGGAGTTTCACTTGGGTTCGTAATTTTACCCGGACTTTTTAGTTGGGTTCGTATTTTTTACCCGGACTTTTAGTTGGGTTCGTAATTTTACCCGGACTTTTTAGTTGGGTTCGTATTTTTTACCCGGACTTTTAGTTGGGTTCGTAATTTTACCCGGAGTTTTAGTTGGGTCCGTAATTTTACCCGGAGTTTTACTTGGGTTCGTAATTTTACCCGGACTTTTTAGTTGGGTTCGTATTTTTTACCCGGAGTTTTAGTTGGGTTCGTAATTTTACCCGGACGTTTTAGTTGGGTTCGTATTTTTTACCCGGACTTTTAGTTGGGTTCGTAATTTTACCCGGAGTTTTAGTTGGGTTCGTATTTTTTACCCGGAGTTTTAATTGGGTTCGTATCTTTTACCCGGAGTTTTAGTTGGGTTCGTAGTTTTACCCGGAGTTTTAGTTGTGTTGGTAATTTTACCGGACTTTTTATTTGGGTTCGTATTTTTTACCCGGAGTTTTAGTTGGGTTCGTATTTTTTATTCGGAGTTTTAGTTGGGTTCGTATTTTTACCCGGAGTTTTAGTTGGGTTCGTATTTTTACCCGGAGTTTTAGTTGGGTTCGTATTTTTTACCTGGACTTTTTAGTTGGGTTAGTATTTTTGCCCGGAGTTTTAGTTGGGTTCGTATTTTTTACCCGGAGTTTTAGTTGGGTTCGTATTTTTTACCCGGAGTTTTAGTTGGGTTCGTATTTTTAAACGGAGTTTTAGTTGGGTTCGTATTTTTTACCCGGAGTTTTAGTTGGGTTCGTATTTTTACCCGGAGTTTTAGTTGGGTTCGTATTTTTACCCGGAGTTTTAGTTGGGTTCGTATTTTTTACCCGGAGTTTTAGTTGGGTTCGTATTTTTACCCGGAGCTTTAGTTGGGTTCGTATTTTTACCCGGAGTTTTAGTTGGGTTCGTATTTTTTACCCGGATTTTTAGTTGGGTTAGTATTTTTGCCCGGAGTTTTAGTTGGGTTCGTATTTTTTTACCCGGAGTTTTAGTTGGGTTCTAAATGTTACCCGGACTTTTTTGTTTGGTTCGTATTTTTTACCCGGAGTTTTAGTTGGGTTCGTAATTTTACCCGCACTTTTTAGTTGGGTTCGTAATTTTACCCGGAGTTTTAGTTGGGTTCGTAATTTTACCCGGAGTTTTAGTTAGGTTCGTAATTTTACCCGGAGTTTTAGTTGGGTTCGTAATTTTACCCGGAGTTTTAGTTGGGTTCGTAATTTTACCCGGACTTTTAGTTGGGTTCGTATTTTTTACCCGGACTTTTAGTTGGGTTCGTAATTTTACCCGGAGTTTTAGTTGGGTTCGTAATTTTACCCGGAGTTTTAGTTGAGTTCGTAATTTTACCCGGAGTTTTAGTTGGGTTAGTAATTTTACCGGACTTTTTATTTGGGTTCGTAATTTTACCCGGACTTTTTAGTTGGGTTCGTAATTTTACCCGGAGTTTTAGTTGGGTTCGTAATTTTACCGGGAGTTTTACTTGGGTTCGTATTTTTACCCGGAGTTTTAGTTGGGTTCGTAATTTTGCCCGGACTTTTTAATTGGGTTCGAATTTTTTACCCGGACTTTTAGTTGGGTTCGTAATTTTACCCGGACTTTTTAGTTGGGTTCGTAATTTTACCCGGAGTTTTAGTTGGGTTCGTATTTTTTACCCGGACTTTTAGTCGGGTTCGTAATTTTACCCGGAGTTTTAGTTGGGTTCGTAATTTTACCCGGAGTTTTAGTTGGGTTCGTAATTTTACCCGGAGTCTTGAGTTAATAGTTGGGTTCGTATTTTTACCCGGACTTTTAGTTGGGTTCGTAATTTTACTCGGAGTTTTAGTTGGGTTCGTAATTTTACCGGAGCTTTAGTTGGGTTCGTAATTTTACCCGGAGTTTTACTTGGGTTCGTAATTTTACCCGGAGTTTTACTTGGGTTCGTAATTTTACCCGGAGTTTTAGTTGGGTTCGTAATTTTACCCGGACTTTTTAGTTGGGTTCGTATTTTTTACCCGGACTTTTAGTTGGGTTCGTAATTTTACCCCGAGTTTTAGTTAGGTTCGTAATTTTACCCGGAGTTTTAGTTGAGTTCGTAATTTTACCCGGAGTTTTAGTTGGGTTCGTAATTTTACCCGGACTTTTTAGTTAGGTTCGTAATTTTACCCGGACTTTTTAGTTGGGTTCGTATTTTTTACCCGGAGTTTTAGTTGGGTTCGTAATTTTACCCGGAGTTTTATTTGGGTTCGTAATTTTACCCGGACTTTTTAGTTGGGTTCGTATTTTTTACCCGGACTTTTAGTTGGGTTCGTAATTTTACCCGGAGTTTTAGTTGGGTTCGAATTTTTTACCCGGAGTTTTAGTTGGGTTCGTATTTTTTACCCGGAGTTTTAGTTGGGTTCGTATTTTTACCCGGAGTTTTAGTTGTGTTGGTAATTTTACCCGGAGTTTTAGTTGGGTTCATATTTTTTACCCGGAGTTTTAGTTGGGTTCGTATTTTTACCCGGAGTTTTAGTTGGGTTCGTATTTTTACCCGGAGTTTTAGTTGGGTTCGTATTTTTTACCCGGACTTTTTAGTTGGGTTAGTATTTTTGCCCGGAGTTTTAGTTGGGTTTGTATTTTTTACCCGGACTTTTAGTTGGGTTCGTAATTTTACACGGAGTTTTAGTTGGGTTCGTAATTTTACCCGTAGTTTCACTTGGGTTCGTAATTTTACCCGGACTTTTTAGTTGGGTTCGTATTTTTTACCCGGACTTTTAGTTGGGTTCGTAATTTTACCCGGACTTTTTAGTTGGGTTCGAATTTTTTACCCGGACTTTTAGTTGGGTTCGTAATTTTACCCGGAGTTTTAGTTGGGTTCGTAATTTTACCCGGAGTTTTACTTGGGTTCGTAATTTTACCCGGACTTTTTAGTTGGGTTCGTATTTTTTACCCGGAGTTTTAGTTGGGTTCGTAATTTTACCCGGACTTTTTAGTTGGGTTCGTATTTTTTACCCGGACTTTTAGTTGGGTTCGTAATTTTACCCGGAGTTTTAGTTGGGTTCGTATTTTTTACCCGGAGTTTTAGTTGGGTTCGTATTTTTTACCCGGAGTTTTAGTTGGGTTCGTATTTTTACCCGGAGTTTTAGTTGTGTTGGTAATTTTACCCGGAGTTTTAGTTGGGTTCATATTTTTTACCGGACTTTTTAGTTGGGTTCGTAGTTTTTACCCGGAGTTTTAGTTGGGTTCGTATTTTTTATCCGGAGTTTTAGTTGGGTTCGTATTTTTACCCGGAGTTTTAGTTGGGTTCGTATTTTTACCCGGAATTTTAGTTGGGTTCGTATTTTTTACCCGGACTTTTTAGTTTGGTTAGTATTTTTGCCCGGAGTTTTAGTTGGGTTCGTATTTTTTACCCGGAGATTTAGTTGGGTTCGTATTTTTACCCTGAGTTTTAGTTGGGTTCGTATTTTTACCCGGAGTTTTAGTTGGGTTCGTATTTTTTACCCGGAGTTTTAGTTGGGTTCGTATTTTTACCCGGAGCTTTAGTTGGGTTCGTATTTTTACCCGGAGTTTTAGTTGGGTTCGTATTTTTTACCCGGACTTTTTAGTTGGGTTAGTATTTTTGCCCGGAGTTTTAGTTGGGTTCGTATTTTTTTACCCGGAGTTTTAGTTGGGTTCTAAATGTTACCCGGACTTTTTTGTTTGGTTCGTATTTTTTACCCGGAGTTTTAGTTGGGTTCGTAATTTTACCCGCACTTTTTAGTTGGGTTCGTAATTTTACCCGGAGTTTTAGTTGGGTTCGTAATTTTACCCGGAGTTTTAGTTAGGTTCGTAATTTTACCCGGAGTTTTAGTTGGGTTCGTAATTTTACCCGGAGTTTTAGTTGGGTTCGTAATTTTACCCGGACTTTTTAGTTGGGTTCGTATTTTTTACCCGGACTTTTAGTTGGGTTCGTAATTTTACCCGGAGTTTTAGTTGGGTTCGTAATTTTACCCGGAGTTTTAGTTGAGTTCGTAATTTTACCCGGAGTTTTAGTTGGGTTAGTAATTTTACCCGGACTTTTTATTTGGGTTCGTAATTTTACCCGGACTTTTTAGTTGGGTTCGTAATTTTACCCGGAGTTTTAGTTGGGTTCGTAATTTTACCGGGAGTTTTACTTGGGTTCGTAATTTTACCCGGACTTTTTAGTTGGGTTCGTATTTTTTACCCGGACTTTTAGTTGGGTTCGTAATTTTACCCGGAGTTTTAGTTGGGTTCGTAATTTTACCCGGAGTTTTAGTTGGGTTCGTAATTTTACCCGAGTTTTACTTGGGTTCGTAATTTTACCCGGAGTTTTACTTGGGTTCGTAATTTTACCCGGAGTTTTAGTTGGGTTCGTAATTTTACCCGGAGTTTTAGTTGGGTTCGTAATTTTACCCGACTTTTTAGTTGGGTTCGTATTTTTTACCCGGACTTTTAGTTGGGTTCGTAATTTTACCCGGAGTTTTAGTTGGGTTCGTAATTTTACCC